>OMNW01009157.1:0-43078 GCA_900303245.1 Selene dorsalis
TGGACTTGTGAAATGGAGAAATGGAAATCCAGTGAAGCCCGACTCCCCTAGGTCTGCAGTTACTATTTAAAGTGATAGCTTTCCTGTTACACTCCACACTCCAGCCCATGAATATTGCAACAGCCAGCAGTTTACTGTAATACCAAAGACATTGCTCTCCGCCTGGTATTGATGGGGATCACGGTGGTGATTTAATGGGGTGAAAGGAAAAGGGAACAAACAGTTAAATGTTTCCTCGATGACCCCCATCATGCGGGGAAACGCACTTCCAAAGGTAAAGGAAAGGAAACAAGGCACGAGAGGGAAAAAAAAAATTCTGTTGGTAGGAGGCAAGATGAGTCATGAATAAAGACCTCCACGATATAACCGGCAGCATAGGACGTCCACAAGCAAGTCCAGAGCTGATGGGCAACACCTTAACATTTCATTATTTTAGTAGCTGAGAACAAAGTGTGGCATGTCAGGTCACCACATGCAGAATTTGGGATTGTGTCACAGTTTGTTAAAAAAAAACAAAGGAAGACAAGGAAAGACTCAAGGCCTTGAGAAAGGACCGGATTTGAAGATCATACGAGGCACTAAAAGCCCCTAGGTCCCTCTTTAGGTGAAGAATATACATATTATACATAGGTGATGTACACAACTACACAAAGATCAATGCAGACCTTGCATATGAACTCACTGAGGCATCACTGATTTCAGCTCAGGTCGCTTAGTGAAAAACATTACTGGTGAAGAAGTCAGCTGCAGTGTGAACAAATGAATGGGCACTTTGGTAAAATGAGAGTGTATCCTTCATCTTGCAATCTTGTCCTGTTTAAAGGTTAACATCCTCTTTCATAGCTGCCTCTTTGCAGTGAAACACTTTAGTCTCACATTTCTCCACCATGGCCATTTTTGAGATAATTTTTGAGATAAAAGTCAGGAAAGATCTGTGGATGACACTGCACTTCAAAAATGCACACACTATCAAAACGTGATTAAAATCAATATAATTGCCAGCAGCGTGTGGGCTTGTACTGTGTGTTGTCACTCAGCTGAATCTTCAACGGGTTTTATTGTAAAGCTTGAGAGTCTGATCACTGGGCCACAGAACCAAGTAAACTGTCATTTTCATCTAAAGACAAAATCAAACCTAACAAACCTAATCTTGTCCAATTAAATTCTATAACCTCTTATTAAAAGCTACATTTTTTAACCTTTGTATCCCTCAGAGAAATTTGTTTTAAACTGAATTGCCTGCAGCAACCATTTGTGATATGATCTTAAAGAAATAAAGTGACCCATGGGCAAAATACACCAGCAGTGTGTGACGCAACGGATGAGTGTCTTCTCTGCTATGCACACCTACACCAGCGACATTAAAACCAACAACAATTCTTAACATTTAAAGGATAGGCTGCAGTTCTTTTTCCCTGTGCTGAAAATGGATCAACTTTCCGGGAACACAACAATTTTATCACATTTGTTCCCTTTCAGACATTTCATTGATCCTACAGACATTAAATCACGTATGGTAAAAACCCAAGGTGCTATGTCATGTTTCCCTTTAGGAGTCCCTTTAACTTTCACAGACATACATGCTGACTTTGGGATCAAGATATGCTTCACTGTGCTTTTGGATAAAACAACTGGTTTATTTAAGGTAGGGATGGGCAGTCTGACAGTCTTATATCATGTTCAATCTTTCTTTGGCATCATCTACCTTTCACATGAATTGTGTAAATTATGTCGTTACAAGGTGCTCTGCAGCCTCAGTGAGTTTGCTGTTATGCCATATGTCCCAGTTCCCTAGCTGCAATCCAAGATGGAGTTATATTTCACCTTCAGGACAAGAGATGAACAACCAGAGGCAGGACGAGCCGGAGCAGAGACTGGACATTCCAATCAAAACACTTATACATAGCACAACATTTTTAAATGAGAGCACTGCCCAAACACTACAGAAGCCGAGAACGGCCACAAAATGGATCAGAGTGGACTCCCTGGGTGAATGATTTAAATGTGGTTTGGTCCATCTTAGAGATGCATGATGTTGGTTTGGGATATTTTCGGCCTGGTTCTGCTACTTCTTGCCATCACTGCTGAAATGCCAGGCAGTGTAAAAATCATGAATTAATGAAACTTTTCTTTACCTTGGGACCTGCACTGGTGATGTCCTTGGACACAGATCCATTAAAATATAGATAATACTTTTGATTTAGATACTAACAGAGCCTGCTCTGAAATTAATCCAGACAGATTTTTCTTGATTAAGAGCCCATGTCTTCTGTGGTGTTTAAGCATAAGCATTAAAAGTAGTAAAAGTAATATTATTTGCTCTAGGTCTATTAATGTCATTGCAAACTGCCCATACACAGGTTGTGTAAATATTTAATTGGATGTCATGCCCTCCCCCTGACAGACATACTACATTTATTGTTTATTAAAGAAAAGGTTATATTAAATCAGCTGGAACGCGCTAATATCATGCAGGCACTGTGTCATGTATACACCTTAATGTTTACCCTTCTTTTTTGTTGGCTGTTTCCATGTTCGCAGTCTCTGTACTGGGGTGCTGAGACGCAAGATGCATATAAAGCACATTCCAAATAAGACCATAACCAGGCCTATAAATCATCCCCAACACTAGATGGAAATAAATTCAGTCAGTAGCAGAGTTAGCTCCAGATTTTGGAGTGAAATTTATTGTCCAGCCATTGTTAATCCGTCACTAATTCCTGAGAAGTGCATTTGGACCTTTGTTATAATTGTTACAATAATAAGCAAATACTGATTATAATTAATTTTGGCACACAAACTACTTGGCTGGACACCCCAGTGTCGTTAAAATTAATAATAGGCCCAATTTACTTCCTCTGATTTTGCTAAAACTTTTAGGGAGGGGGGTTACCAAGAACATCAGATGTGTTCGGTTTAACAGGGTACTGAAGGACAGTGACCTAAGGAGCGGAGGCCACAGGAACTGATGGTGACAGCACCTGGCCCTCTGGGGGGGGTTGGGTAATGGAGAAAGATGGGGAGGAAAGTGCATAACTCTCCACAAAAGGAAGAATGACTGATCATATAAGGGGCGTATCAGTGCAGGGGGATGGAGAAATCGACCTGTGAAACGGGAAGGGTGTTGGCTGATTAAGGCATAGAAAAAGTGGGTTGACGGTGATTTAGAGGGAGTATGATTAGGACCGGATAGAAGAACGTTGTTGGACAAGATTGTCTGCCTATGAAATCCAACTGAAAAATACTTGCTACCAGTAATTGGGTCTTAGGGATCCCTACTCTCCCTGCCACTGGGTCAGCTGCGCCTGATGAAGATCATTATTCTGAGTCCGGAACTGAATCTTCCCTTTTGAGGTTTGCTTGGTCTGGTGAAGATTGGGTTTCTAAGGCCAGAGCTGGTTATTCCTCTTAGAGGGTTTCCCAGCCTGGTGAAGACAGGGTACTGAGCCCAGAGCCACTCATTCAGCCCGGTGAAGATTGTCTTCCTAAGACCAGAGTCCAGAGGCACAAAGCCCCTCAGCCTGATCAAGCACCCGGCAGAAGGATCTCAGGATGTTCGTGCCCAACCAGCCGAAGCCTGCTTTCTTCACAAAACTGGTAAATAAGGTATTTATTAATTAGCGTCTGGGTTAAATTGATAGGCTGTGTGATTGATGTGATTTAATTGAATTTATATGCTCTGATGCTGCTTTGCCATTGTTAAATTCCTGCAATAAAAATTCAATCAAAAAACAATAAGTAGTATTATCCTCATTCCCTGTCATTGAGTCTGTGGTCTATAGGTTGGGGGGTGTAAATGTGTATCCGGAGGAGAGACCTCTACCAGGGGCAGGTATTGGCTGCTTCCTCGAGAGAGAATTTAGATTTTTTACCCACCTCAATCTGTCACCCAACACAATCTTTGTTGCTACATAAGATAGCTTCCCTCTTTGCTCCTGTCATAATTACTACAGCCGCTAGAGGTCACCTAACAATAAAATTTGACGATGAGTTGTTATAAGCTGCATGAGTAGACATCATCTATTCCCTTCTTTTTAAGAGGACAGTCTAGAAGCTCTTACAAGACATGACTGTAGGCCATCAGGGGCAAGTATTACAGTTAAAATCAGTGAGTTGTGACCTTGTGGTGATAAAAAGATATTTAGCCATTGTTGAGTTGGAATTGGTTGGGTTCCAGTTGAGCCTAAAAAGAAAGGCTGCCCGCAAGGTGAAATTATGGCCAATATGATGACTGGGCTTTTAATGGCTGTAGATCATTTGGCTAAACCTCTGTCCTACAAAATGAATGGATTAATGGATGAACACAATTTGAGCACCTGAGCTCACGGGTACTGGAAGCACCTGTGGGAACTACCCTCAGGTGATTGGGATTCAATGGCCATTAACTCAGCTTATGTAACGCTTTAGCAGTCAGGCTAAAGCATGGAGCGAGTATGAGGGTTAATGGTTTCGGGCCAGTCCCTCAGGTGTCTGACATATGGTGACACAGGTTCCTCAGCTGGGTTAGAGCAAGTGAATGGTGAAAAATAGCAGGTGGTGACATGGCCCTAAGCACTGAGAGGGAAAAGGCCCAGACATGGTGTGACATCCCAACCATCCATCATGTAGTAGGAAAGAAGGGGAAGCCTTAACTACCCATAAATCATCTTAGGGCTGAAGGTGATGCAGCACTTTTCTCTTTGCTTATAGGATAAGGCCAGTCTATTTGATTTTGTTCTTTCAGGACTGTGTGAAATTATGGGTTTTTAGAATAGTTAAACATTTAGCTGTGCTAGCTCACTGTCCATTCCTAATAAAGGAAAAATAAAATATGACTCAATCCATCTATCAATTATCTATACCCCCTGTCCTATTCAGGCTCATGGTTGGTGGGTTCCTAACCCACAACTGAAAGGAGCACAGGAAAAAAATGGTGCACCTGGAGCGAAGTGTGGGATCCACACAGTGGATGGTGGTGTCTTCTAAGTCTTGGCGATATGGGTATGATGACTCATTTTTAATACATAACATAAATCAGAGTGTCTGAAACGGGAAGGTTTTTTCAGGATCTACCAATCCCTTAGTCATCCACACTGAGTACGAAGAGGGTGAAGAGGGGAGAAAAAGTTAAGATTGGTCTTCGTTTAGAAAGCACTGACCCTCTAAATTGTGCAATTTAACATCACAGGACTAGACCACTTGGGAGGCAGCGAAAGTAGAGTCCCAAAGGTCACAGAGCAATGATTACATTATTTAAGTTTGCATGTTATTTCTTCCTCCACCATAAAGGCATCCATGTAAGACGCAATGTTTCTTGAGTCGGTATTAGAAAAAGGTCTCTATCCAGACATGTACTGTATCCTAAATAAGGGCTGACTGAATACACCGAGTTGGTGTAATTGCTGATATGTGTGAAGCCCTAACAAAGCCACAACACTGATTCTGCTGTCATCCATGTGAATGAAAGTCGGAATGCCTTATGTTGGTGCGATCAGCCATGAAGCAGTCCCAGTTCCCGATACTCACACATTCACAATGGCAGTAATAGAGGTGGCAATGAGCACCCACATTAACAAATATGGGTCAGCAGCGCTCCAATATTATGATTTATTTTGCTTTTGTCAGCCTGAGGTCCTAATTTATCTGCCGCTGGCAGTTCCACAGGGAATACTACACTGGCTAACTCAAATCTCCCCCGACACAATGTGCCTTTGAATGTGTTCTTGCAAACACAGACATAACCACATGGTGAGCCATAATTGGCCTGCGTCATTTGCATTTGAATGGAGGGAAGCCATGCATGGGAGGCCTCGGTGAGAGAAATATCTACATGTTTCACTGTGGCAGGGAGTATGAGTGGAGAAAATGTAGTGGGAAAAAGGGAGGAAATGAAAGAGGGGGAGAAAGCCTAGTGAAGACAGCAAGAGAGAAAGATGGACTCAAAGTAGAGTCTGGGGAGGAAAACAGATAATCAGAGAGAATGGAAAATCAACAAAGAACGATGGAAAATGAGATGAGGGAAAACAGTAAATTAGTAAAATTAGTGAATTATGATCTTGTCTATTAGAAAAACAAAAGGTCTCTGAAGACATACGAGGAGCTTTTGAGTGGGCACGCCTGGTTTCTGATTGACGGCTGTGCTGGTGAGGGCTCCAACGTACAACATAAACACAGAACCGCCACCATCTGAAAGTAAACTACATTTCCATGGTATTCATTGTAGTACAGCTGAGAAGATAATTAGTGCCTATCTCAATCGCTCCCATAAACATCTATGTTTGCATAAAGCTGAACTATACAATGCAGGATTTTCCAGAACAACAATGTATGAACTTACTAAAGTGATCACAATAATTGTTTACCACCCACACACAAGGGTGCGGTGTGTGCGTATCTACACAATACATTTCTGGGCTGCAACCTTCAGGCATTTAGTTGTCTAGCCCCCAGCCAAGCACAGGGTGTGGGCGCAGGACATTATTGTATGTGCTCACACAAAATCCAGCAGTGTGGCACTTTCCTACACAATTTTACAGAGGTGTGGGCGTGTTTATTTAAGTGCTTTAGAACCTAAGTTAGCATGCTAACCGCCTACCTCTAGCACACTTTCTCGTTAACAGTCTTCGGTCACCCTGGAGAAGGAAATACCATCATATACCCTCTTGCTTGTAACACAGTTGTAGCTCCTGGTATATAAACAGCTAATAATAAATAAGCACTGCCTATGTAGCATTAACGGACGTTTGGAAATGGCTTTTCAAATGACAACCAACAAAATGACAAAGGTATGTCCATGCTTGTATTGTATTGTAGGTGAGAAGTTGAGTGAGAAAACTGATGCTGTATGGTCCTTGTGATGCGTCATGAGTACATTCTGGCAGTTATGTCACCATCAGCTTATACAATGGTGATATAACCAGCTTTATACAAATGCCTTTGAAATTTAAATTTTGAATGACGATATGAAATACATAATATCAAAACCAAAAAAAAAATTAAATGTTAAATTCACCCTTTGGGCACTGATTCCTCAAAAAGACAGGAAATGTTTACAAAATAGATCTGTAGGCTGTAGCTGAAAAAAAAATCTAATCTAGGATCAACTACATAAGAAGTACAGGATATCTTCATATTTCATGCAAAAATATGCATACTGTTTCAGTTATCAGTTACTGGGTGACACCTGGCTTGGCACTTGTACAACTCAGGAACTGCATCACCAAGAAGGGCTCTTGCAGAAGAGATAGTGAGTATGTGCCAGTAGCTGGGGCAGGAAAGGAGGCCAGTGACAGCAGAGAAGAGAAAATAATGTCACAAGACAGGGAAAAAAAGACATAACAGTACTGGATGCAACTCAGCACAATTACTCACTCACACTGACACACACATACAAGTAACTCCCCGGATGCCGCTGGCCAGCTGTTTAAAAGGTGTCCTCAGAGAGCGTGTCCTAACCCCCACCACCCTACCATACCCTACCAGTGTCACCTGGTCCTGTCACAGCCAATCAGAATGGCCATTAATCACGCCTCATGCAAACGCTGTCACCCTGCTGCAGCTCCAGCTCCATCGCTCCCTCCTCCCACCCTGCTCTCTCCCTCTCGCCTTACCTCTCTTGACTCACCAAGCATACCCTAAAATCAGGAAATGTCTCTTCCTCTCCTTTTGCTGCTGACATTCCTCTCCTTGCCACCACTAATGGCCCCCCACCTACAGCACTGAGATGAAAATGTTAGCCCTGCTTCAAGCTGCTTCAGCAAAGAACTCCCCTGACTCTGAGACTTACATAAGCTTTCAAAGTGGTTTCAAAGGATGAAACCCACAACTGTGTAATAATGACGAATGACACGACAGCCCACAATGTAGACATCTTGGTATATGTGACAAGACTGATAAGAAGCAGACATGTGATTATTCATCTTGTGTGTGATTGTTTAACAACTGATGCCAAAAATATTTATATTAAATTGCAATTAGGTGCTTTCACTTTCTACTATAACTAAATATAAAGCTGCCAGAGCAGAGGACAAATAAAGCCTAAAACAAAATGATAAATTAAGGACATATTCCTCAATTACAGTTGTAAGGGCATGATATTTGCCCATGTTGAACTTTGGTGGCTCGGTCAACAGGCTTGTTAGGTAAATTCATCTGACACCCAGGTCTATCAGTTATCCAACCACCATCATACCTTTTCCATTGGTCCAAAAACCCACCAAAAACCATTAACATCTGTTTTTTTTGTTTGTTTGTTATTTATTTTTTGGGTCAGTAATGGAAAAGGGCATGGTATTCATCCCCAGGTGAAATGACTTTGCAGTAGAATCTGCTATTTATCTGCTCCTATCAGCATTGTTGTGAATACAGTACCCAGTAGACAGGCATGCCATTTGTCCTGCACAGCACCAGAAAGAATGAAAGGGTGGACTGCAGCCCCGAAACAAGTTATAAAACAGGACATCCGTGACTGAAGGCCCTAACACGGAGGCTCCAATATTAACAGGAGCAAGATGTGAAAGATTTTTTTTTACCAGTCTGTAGTCTGCTCACTCGTGTCTGCATCTGTGTGGCAGCCCTGTAACTGCAGGTAGGCTCCCAGATAGGCGAGATCATCTGGTTGTGTCAAAGGAGTCAAATGATTTTTAAATCCACTTATATCTACAGATTCTGATGTGAAAACATATTAACAACCCCTGTAAATTAATGAGGGCCACTGAATGGCCCTAAAAAATAAAGTAACATAGTGAATGGGCAACTCTATTCTGTCATCAAGGGGCTCATTGAGTTGGGCCCACAGTGTACCAGTGTCCCAGAAGCAGCGCTCTCTTTACACACTCAACACAACCTGCAATACCAGGTTACAATCACTCCACCCCCCACCAGCATGTTTACTGTGTGCAAGCTAACTCCATATCAGGCATGTTGTTGCTATCACTGGCAACATGCTTTAACCCAGGAAGCAAGTAGTCGCCCTTAGCTGTGATTTACCAAACAAACTAGGGGATCCTCTTCATCCACCTAATCTTTGCAAGTAACAAGCCACAACTGGTGTTTAAAGCAACATAAAATATACTGTTAAAGCAACATAGGATCACATATGAAGTCCTGGACACCACCCAAACCGGTACTGGGGTGGACCTCCAACCACACTACTTTACCAGTGCTACTAATTCTGTATGGTGAAGATTTTTCCTCACACTGTCCATTTTTACTGTGGTGTTGTTGTTGTGCTGTGTTGTCAGCTACACAAAATACACAGCCCACTGTGTATCTGGTCATGACATAAGATCCAGTCTTAGATTTGCGGTAGCTTTCTCCTGAGGGACTATGAACTGTTCTCCTAAATTTAGGCTCAGTTCCATTCCACCCCCCTACACCATTTCCCCACTCACTCTGACTCAGACTCATTAAGTAGCATTCCAAACCAATTAGCTTTAAGTGGGAGTGGGTTATAAAGACCTCAAACAGACTCTGCTTCGATGCCGGCTCACTTACTAAACCCTTTGAAAGTGCAGAGACTGGAAACATACACATATCCAATTGGGATTTCAAAACTTTAACTTCTCCTATCTCAGATACACACAGGGAAATTAATATTTGTGGTTTGTTTTTAAACCTTGAAGTGGCCAAAAATAAAGAAGTAGCAACATTTTGGAAATTATTCTGTCTGTTGTGAGGGCTAAAGGTGCCTTAGACATCTGTGTCTTCTGGCAGAGATAGCCACTAGATTGTCTAGAAGGTCGATAGGAGCAAATGTCCCATGCAGCCATAAATTGCGGACCAAATACCATGCTGAGCAAAGTTCCACTCTCCATTCACTTCAGGTACAATGAAATCTGTTGTCATGTCCAGTCTATTAAGACCAAGGAA
The DNA here is from genome assembly GCA_900303245.1 of Selene dorsalis. Lineage (NCBI taxonomy): Eukaryota > Metazoa > Chordata > Actinopteri > Carangiformes > Carangidae > Selene > Selene dorsalis. The sequence goes on from OMNW01009157.1 coordinate 9,850, forward strand.
GAAGTAAAGTTGCCTTTTTTCTTTGGGTCACTTCACTCGAACATCCTCCATGCTGTGCAGCCTGTGCAGCGGTCCGTCACCCACACCTGGACCAACCCAAGTAAACGTAGTGCAGAAGCACGTCAGGGCCACCACACACCAACATAGTCCTGATTGGACAGCTGAGACAGCAAGCAAAGGGTGTGCCACCTTATTCTGCCCCTTCTGCATCCAACTACTGCTACATTGTGCAGACAGATCCATTTTTGCCATTAGCTCTTAGCTGGCAATTCATATTCTCCGTATCAATTCTCGATATCTTTGGATGCCCGCTCTCACCACTCTCCAGGCAACATTATTTGCCGTTCCGTCCTGCTTCCTCTTCAGGACCAGTGCTGTCACGTAAACAGACTTAAGTGTTTATCATTGCCGGGTCCTTAGCCACTAAACCTCTTCACCTGCTTCCAAGCCCTTGTTAGGAATCAGTCTTTGGGCCAAAGGTTATATCTACAGTTGGCTGATGTGCTCCCTCTGCTCGTTCACAATTCTGTTCCCAGGTCAACAGCCAGGGGTCTTGCCTGTGGGTCATCCCCCATCCCTGGTCTCATGGACTCTTGAGGTATACTCTCACTTGTACCCTGCTGATAACCCTAACCCTTAAGTGGTGAAGCCTAAAACACTAGGCCAATATCTGCCCGTCAGCTGTCTTTTCTGGCTGCCAATTGCTCTTACCTTAGTTGTAAGCTGCCCTGTTCACAGTAATTATTTGCTAATGCCTGCTCTGGTGGTGTCAATACAGTTTGATGTACTACAAGTTGGGTGTACATCCACATACAAGCCCAATATTCAGCTAAACACAAGCAGACTGTTATCTAAAATGCTGTATCATCTAGAAATACAATCTCTTAAGACTAATCTATAAGAAAAGAGGTATGTCCACATTCCTTTGTCTACTTCATCTATGTAGTGAGTAGAGCACTCTCCCTGCAAGTTTACAACCATGGTCATTACTAGTAGAGATATATAAATGTTTTTTTTTGTCAGACAGTGTGACCAGCTATTTTGGTTCATGTTGATACAGCTGAGGAGAGGTAAACAGGCGAAGGTAAATAGTGTAGCACTTCTACACCTGTATCCAGTATCACCTGCCGAGCGACTTACACAACATTCACACATTTCTTCAACACATACTGCACACACCATGCACAGACTCATATACTGATGGGAGGGCAATCAAAGGCAATTCGGGGTTCAGTATCTCACTCATGGACACTTCAACTTCACTTTGCACAGTTATGATAGAAACATAACATTTTTCAAGCTGCGTATATGACAGCTTTAATGGTCGAATCATGTCCTAAATTGTGACACGGCCGCATCCACACAGTGTTTCAAAAATGAGCAGTAATGGAAGTATTGACTCTGATTGTACTGAAAAACCAGAGAAATCTTAATAAACTGACAAAGAAGAGATACAGTAAACAAGTTTTTTTTTTGGTTTTTTTTGCTGTAAGCACTTTGAGATCACTCGATGGAAAGCGCACTATAAATTTAATCTATTATTATTATTATTACAACAAGCAGCTGTGGGAGACAGTAATTCTAAGGATCAATCATATTCATTGACAGAACAGTGCAGATAACACATAAACCAGTCTTCCTGTTTTAAACATGTTTCAGGATAAACTCTCTCTAGCATTTTACAGATGTTCTGACTGGAGAGTGTTTATGGATTTCAAGCATAATTGTCATGGCTGCTCATTTACTCTGGATATCTTAGGTGGTTTTGTTGGTAAAAAAGCAGCAGACAGAGCCAAAGATTTTAAAAGTCAGATATGGTTCTTAAATGTCTATGCTCTGCACATTCAAGACAAAATTCCTATATAAAACGTGCTTTGTCTTGCAAAGTTTCTATATTGACTGAGCCAACTGTCATTTTCACATTTTTGTCCAAATTAAAATTTTACCATCTGATGATTATTATTTCATTATTATTTTATACTTGACTACTTTTCTACACTTTTTGAACTTTTAAATGCATAATCATCGGTCCAGTTTTTTGTTTTTTTTTCCCCCTTGTGATAAGTAGTTTTGTTCAGAGTGTATTATTGCATCAGCACTCACTTGAAGCCATTGGTCCATTTGTTTCATGATGGTATGAAAATCAGCTTTTAAGGCCTTGAAACCTGCTTCAGTCAGGTAATCCATCACAGTCAACTTCATGTCACCTTCTATTCTTGTCAATGCTAAATTATTTTGGCATGGTAATGTAGCTGAAAGTGCTGATTGATTTGAAAAGTCTGCACTGTATAACCGCACAGCAGTAACTTCAGTGAGAATAAAAGCAGATCTTGTGTTCATTGTGATGGATTACAGGAGTTAAACAAGTTTCAGGTCTTTTCAGGTGGGTGGGTTTTACAGTCTGATAGAATGAGAGGAAACCACTGGCTTCGGAGGTTGGAATGGCATCTAGCTTCTTCACAGCATTAGCTTCGCTAGTGAGGTACACACAGGTTCAATGATTGGGCAGACTTAGTAAAATATGCTATAGTCAACAAAAATGATAGAGCGTCATACTCCATGCAACTACCTATTAAGAGTCAGTCAGCCTGATGTGGCTATTTACCAGCCAACTATCCATCAGAGGAAATTGAACATAACAGTTCAAAGGTCTTCATCAAAACAATTATACCAGATAATTTATTGGTGTGATCACAAGGCGAGCAGCTCTGATACTGAGGAATACGTTCACCCACCCGCAAATTTGATAAAAGCCTAATTATGGTCACTGCTCATCAGATTACTGTAAACAGATTACATCTCACCTTTTACCTCTGCTTGTATAATTTATTCCTTCATCTACCTTCTGTTCCTCTTCTTCCCATTCAGTAAATTCAGAAAGACCCCTTCATCAGTCTTAGGCTAAAATCTGTTAAAGTCTTCACTCAGTATCCCATAAAACCAAACCAGAATTTTAGAAATGTTGTAAAATGTTATAGAAAACTGATTACAACCTCAAATATCAACCTTTATGGGAAGATTGCTTTAATAAGTGTATATATAAATCAAAAATGTATTGTTAAACATAAGCACTTGCAAAATGTACTGCATATGGATATTTTTAATGTACATATAGTAGTTTTACTTTAGTTAGTGAAGAGTGAGTGGTGCAGCATGACTAGGGATGGGCATTTCAAGCAAAAGCACCATTCGATAATCACCAGGAACTATTTGACTATTCTGAATATTCGACCCCCTCCTCTATATCTCCCCTGCAGATCTCAGGTCCACAGGCTTGTGCCTCTGACTTGTCATCAGCTAGCCCGACAGTTTCAAACACAGCTGTTAATTAATCATCTTGGTCGTCTAAAACCTGGAAAGCCTCCAGCTACCAGTCATTTAAGGGCTTTTACTTGCCAAACCCTGGAAGTCTTTCCCCATCACAATTTTGCATACTGCACACACTGGTGCTGTGACTTACTCAGGCATGGATTCAGGTGTATAATCCACCAGTCACACACAGCGTCACTATGGTCAATCACTACACTAGAGTCACATCTATCCCCTCCCACCATGAATACATCTAGAATTAAAACTAGTATGTGGGATTAATCCACTAATATTTTATATGCACATGTGAGTTTGCATGCACACCTTCACACACAAATAGTGAAAAAGGCTGCGTGACAAAAGCTTCCCCCAAAGAACACTGGCAGTGATGGACAATCTATATATATATAATAATAATAATAATAGTGAGTTCCTTACCTGTGAGGTGTGAGGTGTCCAGCAGGATCAGGGCACAAAGGAAACAAGAGAGCAGAGGGAGACAGAACAAAACAAAGAGACTATTAGAATGAGCCAAAGTGTGAGTCACAATATCTGTGGATAGAGATACAAAAACAGAACATCAATGTGAGGAAAGAATGAGGCGAATTAGTAGGCTTACAAAACTCTTTTAGAACCTCACTGAATGCACAGGGAAAAAAAAAAACAGCCTGTTTGTTCCATTTGTTGAAAACATTGTCACAGTATCATCCAGCTGAATCAGACTGATACAGGTAAATGTGCTGTCACACTTTCACACACTGCCACCACAGCCCAAAACTGTTCGAGTTAGTTAACAAGATTCCTGTTATTAAATGTGACAATTACTGAGACAGTTTGATTACAACAAGTCCAACTTTTTATGCTTCTCCTCCAGCAAAACTTGCAGCTTCTTATGTCCATCATCATCAACAGCAGCTGCCTCCATGGGGCATAAATGAGGACTTTTTATAATCATTTACCTGGACTTGCAGTGGTTTGGATACATTTATGTATTTTTATGATGTTGGTTAGTACGTTGCATCACCTATCTTTAAAGAAGTCCCACAGGCTGATATGAATGACAGTGTTCACGCCTGGCACTAACCTCTCTCAGCTGACCTCACCACTGTTCAGCTTTAAATTCACATGTGAAAGTACCCAAAACACATTATGGGCCCGACTACTCTACTGATCCTCTATCACAGTCTCATTAGTCTCCCCAAAAAAGCATCGTTATGTATCAAAAATATTTTACCATCTCACAGGGATAAAACTTTATTTCACTGCAGGGCCATAGGCAGCCCTTTCATTTGCTCAGTCCCTCTGTATCCCTCTTACTAAGTCTCACACAAGGACATAGACAACAGACCTGTCTGTCGATCGTCTCTAAACAATCTACAAGTGTTTATTTGCACTGAAAGCAGGAAAGTGGGGTACGTTCACAAGTGGTCACTTGAGATGCATTTTCGAGCAGGTGTAAACTGAACCACTTGTGATCCGGTCACTGAGGCCGCATGCTTATGCAAATCTGAACAAGGTCTATGTGTTTAAACACGATTGGCAGGATTTTGTATTTTTTGGCCTAATCCCTTTCTATTATACCTATAAAACTCACACCTATTTAAATATCACTGCGATGTGATTTGTGATGACCGTGATGAAGGCTACAGGCTGAAGTGTGTTGGTTTAATAGAGAGTTTCTGGGGCAACTTCTTTTGCCCGTCAGCACCTTACAGGAGGTCTTCAGGGTTAAAATAGATTTCAGCAGACCCTGGCGCATGACTGCATTCATTTGCAGAAGGTTAATAATTCTGCTGAAAAAAAGACATGTATTTAATCAAGTAAGGGAATTAAAGGAGAAGTCCACTGATTTTACAACTAAAGGTCACTTCATTAGTCAGAGAAAAATAACCTTGATGATAAATAAACTGTGAGGCATAATGAGCTCAGGCTACACATTTTAAATAGAAGCCATGTGATTAAAAAATGGGGGCATGGAGTATTAAAGATGTGTGTGTTAAGCAGTAAGGAAGTACCTGACATAAAGATCCTACTGGTTGCATCATGGGAAATGTAGGATGAAGCAGGTTTGGTGGCCGTTTTGTCCATTTTTCTACACATTCAGTGAGGTAGCCTATGTATTTCCTTATAAGCTGCTCTACATTTCAGTGAGACATTGGGAATTTCTTGCTATATTTCATTTATTTGTCAGCCCCAACTGCTCTGTGATAGCACCATAGTCTAGTTTGGAAATATCCCAAGACCCTGTGATGACTGAGCCGAGAGGATAACGAGGCTCTGTCCCATCCATCACGGACATCTCCTATATTAAATTCTTTCCACCCTTCCCGCTGACTGTTAACCCTCCTGCTGAGTAGAGTTGTCACGATACCAGAATTTCAAACTCGATACCAATACCCAGGAAAATACTCAATACCATTTTCGATACTATGGGTTAAAAGTAACAAAATCAAAGAAGTATATTATCTGCATCTGTTGGTATGATTGAAACTGGCGAAATGACATCATCACTTAATTTGCATAATTGACAGTCTTTTTTTCATTTTTAACAAATCTTATGCTCAGCAAAAATGGTAAAATCCTCTCAAATCTATCAATCTCAGATCTAGAGTAGCATTAATAAATTTAATCAGCACCGATTAAACGTCTTCTAAATAAACACCTGCTCTGGCCATAGCCTGTATATAGGCTCTGGCTCTTTCCATGGGGTCAGTGTCGGAGTTCTCATCAGACCGGGTCGACCCAACATGATGCAAGGACATAGTTCAATAGATTTAAGTACAATAACCCACTATGGTTGTCTGCCTGGTCCACACAGACATAGTGTCAAATCACATCCCAGTTAATCCCAGTGTTTTCCGTCTTTCCGGTCCATCACTGTGACCTCTGACCTTTGACTCACTAAATTGGATCAATTTGTTTTTCAGTCCAAGTGAATCTTTGTGCCAAATGTGAAGGGATTTCCTTTGAGGAGTTCTTGAGATATTAAGTTCACAAGGCTATCATGTTAAGTGACCTTGCCCCTTGAACTTTAACCTTTAACCAACAATTTCTAATTAATTTGTCTTTGAGGTGAAATTCCCTCAAGATGTTAGAGACAATGTGTTCACAAGGCCAAAAGAGCACCTATGAGGTTACAATGACCTTTGACCATCAAAATCTAATCAGTTCATTTTTGAGTCCAAGTAAATCTTTGTGCTAAATTTTCTCTCAATTTGTTCCTGAGATATCACGTCTACAAGAGTGGGACGTACAAATATACATCTGTATGTAAACTGTGCTGTACTAAGACGTTGCACATAGTTTCGCAGTCTATAGGATTTGGGCTTACATTGGCACACGGTCAACCCAAAGCTGTGAATTAATCCTAGCGCAGAGTCACAAAAAACCCAAACAGCAGTGAAAACTGAAGTCATCAATCAAGTCATCAAGGTCCAATCTGACATTGGAGGAAAGTGTTCCCCTTGCAGCTGCTGACAAGCATCAGACTAGAGTCTAAGGGGAATGTACATGTTAGGAAGCACTATTACTGATATAAATGAGGTGTCCTTCCAATACTGATGAGACAAGAACTCTTAAATCTTGCCAAGAAGTTGCAACGTGTATGACACACAGAACATTATAATAAGGACTCTGTGATATCCACCGTAGGCCTAGTGGGTCTTAGAATGCAAAATCATTTGTTCATGAGAATTCAAAACTAATCAGATGCATGAGTCGACATATTTAATGGAAACCTGCCCATAGATATATCAAAGCTGACATTTTTGCCTGGGTTTGACTGGGTATCAAACCATTTCTAAAGCTTTGAGAGTCCTGCTTCATACATTTCCAAACTACTTCCATTACGCTACTGTTGAGGCCACTGGGGTTTTTATACCTTTAACCTGATCTATGCCTTGCTGCTATTTTATAGCAGAGAGATTTCACAGGACTTCATGGCTTGGCTTTTGTCGTGACATGCAGCCCGAGTTGTGGTACCTTATATACACATGGGTGTGCCTCTAAACAAATTTGCCACAGGTGTAAGTTGTTGACAAATCTCAATACTGTAACAAAAAATAAATTTTATTTATTCATTCATTTGCAGTCTTTTGATGCTTGGCACTTTAAATTCCCCAGCGCATTATGTGGTGTTCATGTGATTGGTGACTGGAAAAAATGCTGGAAAATCAAAGGTCTCTTTAGATCTGGTCAACAATCACATGGCATTAATGCAGTTAAATCCACCAGAGAACAGGAAACACACATTCCGGTTCTCCTATACATTTACAAAACATGTTGTATTTTGCGTAGAGGTCATGGCACCAGCTCCACTGCTCTCTCACTGCTCTTGCTCTTTTCACCCACACATATAAAGCTGTACACAACTAGTTCATGCCCCTTCCCTGGGGGTGCAATCATGTCAAAGGTATTTGTGGAGAATTTATAGAAAATCACTGGCTGATGGAGACATAGTTATAGGAACAAACATGTGGAGGCAGGTGGGGAGAAAATAAGAACATCAGAAGAAAAAAGCACTACAATGGACCACAAAGTCAGTGAGCATCACTGAAGGACTCAATGGTCAGAGTACCACAAGAGTGATTATTTTCTCCCATTAGAACAGATTTGCCTGGAAGAAAAGGGGGCCTGGGAGACAGCTGCAAGTTGGCATTTTGTGTGTCATTACCAAGAAATGGTTAGGCTGGGTGCCATCAGAGCAGCTACGGCAATTACTGCAATTAGTGGCCTTATCAGAGGCACCGTCCCACTGGGGTCCATTTGTAAGGGATGAGACTTAAGGTGCTAACTTGTTGGAGAATCTATTCTGAGTGCACAAAAGCAGTGGAACACAAAAATGTGTAAGGAAACAGAGCACACCTTGCTGATTGTAATGTACCAAAAAAAAAAAAAACAACTTGTATGCAGCAAATTAAAAAGCTGGATGTTGTAAGTGACATCATAAATACTGTCTAGTGAAGTGGGTGGTGGGAGCGGTGGTTAGTGTGAAGTCTGTTTATTTTCCTGTTGAGGTAAACACTCACAGAGCACTTTATTAAGAACACCTGTATGCAAGTATCCATCAGCCAATCAGATGGCAGCAGTGTAGTGTATAAAATGGTGCAGATACAGGATGGGAGTTTCAGCTAATGTTCCCATCAAACATCATGTGACTGTGGTTACTGGCTGGAGTGAGCATTTCTGTTGAAAAAAAGAGGAAGTGAATGTATATGTGTTTATGGAAAATACAAAATAACTATGTGTGTCCATTGGAGAAAGAGTTGATTCTTGGGTCAGTGGTTAAGGTTAGGGAGCAGGAAGCAAGTCCATGCAATTTCCCCAAAGTGAGAAAAGTGTGTGTGTGTGTGTGTGTGTGTGTCTGTTATGTCAGCAGTGCAGCAGGCTACCAAGGGAACAGAGGAGAACAGGTTTTGTTAGCTGCCAGACAGAAAAACTCCAATTAAGTCCACAGGCAGAGGTAGCCGGCCTTCAGTGGATCCTCCTGGATCGCTGTGTCCTACATATCTATACACAGACACTCGAACACGCACACCAACAAGTGTTCAACCTACTGCCCTGTTGTTACACATTTTCAGTGTTCAGTGTTTTTGTTGGTATTTGTTGAGGATTTTTCTCTGGTATAATAATAATCATAATAATAATTTATAACATTGTTGACCATGTGAAGTTTAAATATCTGGTATGAAAATATGTAAGATCTGAACATTTTGAAATGCATACTTAGCTAAAACTTCATTTGTACCTTATTCGCTTAACCAAATGAGTAGTTGATAGGTTTCAATACTCACTGTTTTTAGTGCTTCCACTGGAAACACACATCTGTGGATTTTCATTAGCGCTGTATTGCTAATTAAGTGGGATATGTGATGACTATAAACAAGTGCAACCACAGTGAGACATTGATGGCCTTTGTGACACAGCACTGTTGGAATTCGGAGGCCTCTTTTCAAAAGTGTGAGCGGGGGCAGTTGTGCATTTGTTTGACTGATTAAAGAACAAAGCGTCTATGATTAGATTCGATGGTTTCACACTGTTTCTAAATCAAAATTATATGATCCTACAGATGAAGTGTGACTTCCTCTTATAAATAGGAAGAGGACAGCAGTAATAGATGAGATGATGAAGGTGAAAACTTTTAAAGTAAAAAGTTCAAACTATGATAATAAAAACCCACTAAGTGTTAGGCTTTGTTCGAGAACAAGAAAAAACTAATGTACTACTATAAAACCGAATGACTGTAATCACTGTAGATTATGAGATGAGTTTCTGTTTCCTTCCAAAAAATCTTTCTTCAATCAATTATTAACTAACACTGTACATAGGCTGCTCCACTGCAGATATCATAATTGCCAAGTACAAGTATTTTTATGATAAATAAATCATTGAATGGTACAGGCTGTTCAACTTTCAGTGCTTCACATTATGTTCAACAAACCATCAAACAACTGTTGATTGAATATCAACAGTGAGCCCGACATACACAGAGCAGCGACATGCAGCTTCAATGACACACATAGGGGTTTCACACCGGCAGGGCCCTGTGCCGGTTCCGGTTTCCAAACCTAGCTTTGAACCACATTTTTTCAGACTGAAAAAATAACCTGACCTGAACCTGAAAAGTCAATTCAGGGGAACCAAAAAATAGTTGGTTCTTCCCTGCAAATCGTGACATCATCATTGGCCAAGTCATATTCTAGGCTGTGAAGACGAGCAGGAAGAAGGAGGAGAAGGCAGCAACTGACAACATGAAGAAGCAAGATGAAGCCACTTGGATAAGGGGCGAGAAACATCTTTAAAGACAAAACTAGGTACAGTTGCCTAGAGATGCCTTTGACCTGGACAAATGAGAATTTACACAGACAACATAAAGAAAAAGAATTTGTCATGGTGTGGTACAGAAATGAAATGTTTGGTGACATCTACAGAATTTCAACAAAAGCTAGACAGCAGCACAAGAAGGAAAAAGGATGAATTTCCCTTTGGGGCTTAATAAAGCAAAGTCAGTTTTTGAACTTGGGGAAGAGATGGCCAAGGCCGGGTTCACTCCAACGCCAGACCAAATAATTAATAAACTGGAGAAGGATTACAGAGACAGCAAAAAGGCAAAAATATTGCCACTGTTGTGTTTACATCTACCGGAGTAACATACTCCCACTTTGCTTCCTCTTAAACTGGTGTGAACGTGGGCTGGTTCACCAGAAAGCACCGAGGTTCTGAGACTCCAGAAAGGTTGCCGGAGCCAGAGCCAGAACCACGTCTGTCTGAAAGCACCCACAGAGGGAGGGATCTGGTGAATAGGCCCCTCCCACTGTGAGTGAGGGTCTGAAATCAAGGTGTGAGTGAGTGAGATCTGTCCACAGTGAGTCTCAGCATGCACACATGTAACCGGGCTGTGCTTCAACTGTTTGCTGTAAATGGCTGTATAATTTCAATCTATCAAACTAAGACAATAGTTTTCTTTTCTCTTCATCACTCGTCGTCACTGGAAAAAGTGTGTTTGAGTGTTTCTGCAAAAGTGTGGGTGTCGGAAGAACACCCATAACACCCGTGGGTGCGATGAATGCGGACCCGTGTTCATGAATCAAACAACACCCAATAATTTTAATTAGAGACTTGGTGTTGGTCAGCTTGAGAACTTTGCATCTTTTTATTTATTTATTTATTTATTCTGTCTCTTGTTAACAGTGCAATTGCAAAGCTTCAGATTCATTAAAATCTGCACGATGAGAAATGTTGGTCTGATCAGTGAGACTTTCAAAACTCTAGCTGTCACTGACTTTCCTCATGTAAACTGGAGTTTGAACATTCAAATGTTGCTCCACTGTTGGAAGAAGATGAGGGAGGAACATGTAGTTCCTCTACATGCCACCTATTTACAGGCTTAATGGGTGTGTTTATTTTTATTTTGTAGTTTGAGTTACTTGTATGTAATATCATATATGTCCTATTTCTATCTTTTGGCTGACATACAATATTGTGATGTGCTTGAAATACTCCCATTATCATCTTGTTTACAATATCCCAATATGTTGCAATATATCACATCATCACCCCCCTTTGGAATATGCGTCATATCACTAGATCCATATCACTAGATATCACTAGATCCTATTCACAGCTCTTCTGTCTATGTGTATTTATAAGTGTATGAACACGGCAACATGCTCTCTCAGCAGACAGAATGACCCGGTGAGGAAAAAGGGGTTTGCTGTGATGTCATTTTGAAAACAGCAGATTCCGGAGCGGGAGAAGATGCAGATTTATGTCCCGTCACCTTTGTCACAATGTGTGTGTGGCGCCGAGCAGTTTCATCACTGTCGGATGAAAAGTGGCCCGTTTCTCTCGCGTGAGGAGAAGCAGCGTGCACTCGCAGATGGAGGAAGAGAGAGAAAGCTGACAGTGTGACTTTCTGCAGAGGTCCTTCCTGCCCAGGGGCACAAACCAGAGTAAATGTCACCGTTTTCATCTCCACCCGCATTGATCTCACACTCCGCTGTTCAAACGGCCACCGGACCCCTTTATGCCCTTTATGAAATCAATGCATTCCTCTGCCCACCTCATAAAAGTACTACGAACGGTAAGAAGGCTGGACCTGCACACACACAGGTCGTGACTGACTTTGCCAGGCTATTTCATATGGATCATTATCTTAATTAATTTGTCGGGCTATTTGCTGACCTAAGGACTGGAAGCTGAAATGGACTTCTCTCCCTCTTCTCCTCACCTGACCTTCCTCTCTGCCTCCTCCCTCATTCCCTCTGTTGACTTTCTTCCTCTGTCATTCATTGTTTCTTCTCCCTCTTTCTCTTTCCTGTTGTCATTCTTTCTCTCTATACTTCACACATTCTTCAGGACCTTTCTATCCATTCAGACACCTCTACAACCATTCAAAGCCTTTTTATGGGCACACTGAAATAAATTTAACAACCAAATAAAGGAACAAACAGCAGCCTCTTCACAGATGAACACAGCCACTGGGAGAAACTATAAATAGGCAGTATAACAAAGACCATTAAGTCTAAATACAGTATGCTTAGAAAGCCAGCAGAATGGATTTTATACTAAATGTGTATTAATCAGCACAAAGACTGTCAAGACAATGTCTGTCATTACATGATGAAAGAGTAAAGACTGACGATAAGCTGCTATTTCAGTTTGGGTAATTTGTTTTTATAGGTTTTTAAAGAGCAACTGGTGCTGTCACTCTCCCTTTAATCTCTCTGCCCCGATGAATCATGATTTTTTGTGTTATTTTGTTTTTGTTGTCTATTAATGCAGCTTTCTCAACTTCCTCCTGCTGCTACTCCTCCTCCCATTCCCTAATCTTTTCTTCTCCCTCTATCTTATTACAGCACCTCACCTCTCCTCTTTTCTCCCTCTCCTCTGTTCTGACTCCTCCCGTAACAAGCTCTCTCAGGTTTGCCCGAGGTCTCACTGGCCTCCTGTCAACACTTGAACCATTCTTTACACACACTAGCATGCATGCGCACGCACGCACACACACGCACACACACACACACACATACACACTGCACAATCCACAAACTCCACATCCAGGCCTGTACTCTACGTCCAATGAGAACTGAACTGAAAAAAAAGTGCTACATTGTTTTTGCTGTAATGTTCACAGCACTGCAAAGGAAACCAAAGCAAGCCCTATTGTAGCTCTTTCATGTCCTCTGCAGTAGGTTTCTTAGTTACAGAAAATACTAGAATTGTATATTTACTGATTGTAAATAGGTCCAAGCATGTGGGAATTACTTCGCTACGCCAACGTTATAATTTCTGCTTCTGCAAGTACACAATGGTCCGCTAAGGTCTGCATGAAAACATACATGGACACGGAGCTTGAAGATGAGCACAGCAGACAAAACAGCTTTTCTTCTTTCACAGATGCTGCAATTTAGTTTGGACGTGCTGTGCGTACGCTCCGAATAACATGCATACAAACTACATATACACTTCACATGTATGGAGCGTGTCCTTCACGTATGAAAGGAAAACAATTACACGTCCATGGTGTCCACAAGGGAATTAACTGAACCTTAGGCTACGTCCACACTACCAGTTTGAAGTCAAGACAATTTCCACACAAGTCAAAGGAAGTGTTTAACCTCTGTAACAGAAATCATGTCTGTCCACCAACACCCCCTGACAACATATGTTGTATCACTATTCAGAAAACAGCAATGAGATCACGGAAAATACCATGAGCATGGACAAACAAAGGTGAAAAAGACTGAAGACGAGGTTGGACTGAAAGTTGCAGGAGCATAAGGTGGTCGTGGCTTTAAATGTAGCTTGGTGCACAGCTAATATGGTCCCTTGCTGTAGCAGTAGCATTGGCCATCAAATTAATAAGACGGAAGAAAAAGGAATAGGACTTTGTTTTTTTCAAAATTTCTCCTACTGATTCCAACAAAAGTGAAGCAAGCAGTGTTTCCAGAAGTCTCAGTTTTAGGGGCCTGACAATTCTGTGCAGAAAAATATAATATGTAGCTAAAGTTATTTGCGCTAAAACTAAAGTGTATTAGTGTTGATGTGGCTGTAAACCGTGTCTTGGGTGTTGTGAGTAAGAGCACGGTCCCATGGCTGCTGCTGTGTGGCTGAGGCTACAGAAGTGACACCCAGGCTCACACACAACCTCCTCCTGTGTATGTGTGTGTGTTTAGTGTTTGAGAATGAGTGTGACTCTCGGGTCACCTCTAGGTCACGGCAAGGAGGAGGAGTGCTGTTGTGGTGATTTATGGCTCTCGCAGCACTATCAGGCAGGGCCCATTTTCCCAGAGGTCTTTGCAACAGGAGCCAGAATAACACACCTCTGCTTCTTTCCTGCCAGCCAGCCGATGTCGTCTCCAGCCCTCAACCCGCCCCTCTCTCTGCAACCCCTTATGATTTTCTTCCAGTCACTCATTTCCAGCTTTACATTCAGGAGTGTAGTGGAGGATAAACCTGCTCGCACTCTGTTCATTCACCTTTCTATTTGTGGAAATGAGTTCGTCTGGACTAAGAAAAGTCTTTATGGCCTCAATTCTCTGATTCCAACAGATTAAAAAGTAAAAGTGAAGGAAGTCATTTGGAGTTCTAGTCATTTCAGGTCTGATCTGCGGTCAGATGTATCTGGATCAAATCAGGCTGCAGGTTTGAAAATGAATTTCCTCGTGTTGTACTGGGGTTGGTTCTCCGTATATCCAGTTGGGATCAGATCTGCAAGGATCTATGTTCTCACTGTCAGAGGAAGATTCCTGATGACTATAATGACTCCCTGGCCTTCTGCCTGGTGCCACTGTCAGACCAAGATGTACCCTTGACCAAGACCTTGGTCCAGAACACAGCTTTCATGAAACCATCTTGAAAACTAAGGTGCAGAATTGAACATATATCATTAAGGTTCACAAAGTTGAAGTGGACCAACCTCAACCTGAGAAGCACTTTAAGGTCTTCCCATCCCATTTCACCTTGAGGAGACTGCTGCCGTCAGTTCCACATCGAACGGATAAGAGTGGAAAATACTCGGTCACTTGGCTCTTTTCCTTTAGCCTGTGAGAGAATGTGTACCAGAGACACATGCACCAACAGTGTCTGTCTGACCACACCCCATTTTAAGACCAAGAGCCCCATGGATGCTCAGATGGGCACAGTTGAAGATGCCAACATCCTTGGTCTAAAACTAGCCAGGAACTTACAGCACACTTTATACCAGGTATAAGACAGGGCTTGGATCTTGTGGTTGGTGATGGCTGCGTTATAAATTGATTTTCCTCTAAACAGGACAATAATAAATCTATCCATGTGCCTATGAAGAAATAATTTATTTTTGGTAATACTGTTTGCCGTGTAAGAATCATCATTTCAAGAGGTCCAGGTTTGTGTATCTCATTACAAACCAACATCGCTGTTCCAGATAAATTACCAAACCCTTACATTTTGCTCTCGTATTTTTCCGCCCTCTCTTCGCTGTTGCTATCTCCTCCTCTCTCTGCCTCTTCTTTCTTAGAGCATGTCACTCACTAGGTCACTAACGCACTTCAAGGATCCTTCATATCAGGAGACTATTAAAAAGCCCTTGACTCTGCACCCCAGCATTACCTGTTGCAATCTCCTCATTTAGTTTCAGCGGCAGATTTCTCTCACACAAATCAATATGGGAGGAGGGCTGTGGGCCGCGTGAGGGGAATGAGTGGCAGAGGTAATAATCACAATCCACCATCTAAAGATGGATGTCGAAAATATAAAAACATGTGAAAAGGACTATCTGAGCAAATCATTCAGTAGGGCCACCACCTAAACAAAAACAAAATCATCTTCTTTTTTTTCGGCCATTACTGACGTGTTGCGTTAGCCTCCGCCTCTGTGGCCACGTTCCGCACCACTTGGCTAACCCCCGCCTTATTAATTACCTCATTAGTAAATGAGAGGAAAGATACTGGAAAGTCTGCGTTTGCCGGGCACAGCGGCCGACCCAGGCGGATGGAGTGCATGTCGGTGAGCGTCTGAAAGCTCAGGCAGCATTAACCTTTGTTTGGATGGACGGGACCGTCAGAGGCAGCAGGATTTAGACTGTGATGATGGACGCCCAGAGATCAGCGAGTACCAGTGGTCACGGTTAATGAGATGACATCAGGAAACGCTTTCCCTCCAGATATGTAGCACTTCATGAAACTCCATTAATTTACTTGTCCTTTCCTCCACTAATTAACAGTGAAATTAACCACTGCATAAAAGCTATTTTGCCCTATTCACATGCTGAGAACTGACTGAATAATTTATAAATGTTACAATTGTTGATTGCATGTATATATAATCAGTTTTCATATATAATCAGTTTTCACAGAGGTGTAGCAAATTTGATTGTTGAATGACAAGACGCTATCAACAGAAATCACAAGAAATTTATCTCAACTTCAGTTCAACATCTGTTTTAGCCTTTACTTTGATCACTAGATCACGTTTGACAGTTGATAGAAGTCAAACATAACAAATTCAAACCACATTATGTTTTCAGTTAACACCATTGTGTTTCTTATTAGACAAAAACAGACATCAGTTTCCTCTCTGACAAATGTTCCTTAAAGGGATATTCCAACCCTTTGTTTAACCCATAGTCTAAGCTAACGCACCGTGAGACCGAGTAGAACACCCCCTCGAGAGATCAAGTTTGCCAACCGCAAACTTCTGTCGTTGTAGCAATGACTTCAGCACAGACAGCCAGATAGAAAAATACTGCTGTCTTTGTAGCCACGAGCCAACCGCGATCAAAAAAGCTACTCACAGCCACAAATAATGCTCAGAACAGTACCATAGTTCGTCCACAGTACAAACAGGGTCCCAGCTAGGGCTCTCAGAACGAGCTTCGCTATTCGAACAGAATTCAAATTATTTTAAAAATGAGGCATCATTTGTTGCTGCCATAAGCACCTTTACTTTCGTTTTGATATGATTTAATTTGTTTACTTAATCCGTATTTGTGTTATTGATAGTGGTAAGAAAATTGCCTGCTTGTCTTTCTCAATGAAGAGTTGTCTTTATGAGACTTACAGTAGCAATGCAGTGTTTCCCATTAATTAACGAGACTGTGGCGGCCCACGCTGGAATGCTAAACGCCAAAATTTTTTGAAGCCATAAAAATATATATTTGTGGTTTTTACTGGCCAAAAACCATCTTAGTGTAGTTGTCTCCAGGCTTCTCTCTATTGCAAAATCTATTGCAGATTTTTGTTGATTGCTTTATTATCACATTACACATTGATATTGCCAAATATGAGAATGAACCACATATGCCCATTCTGATAATAGAAAATAATCTATAATGGCTGCAATTACTTGCAAGGTTGTTTGGTGCTGTGTGCGCACAGGTAGGAGCATCAGGTAAAAACTGTGCTACTAAATGACAAAATCCTTGCACTCATGCAAGAAGGTTATAAAATAATGGCCAATTACCACCAGTTAACTTGGAGGTGGCGTAAAGGGTGATCAACTAACTAGCGTGAAGGCCATTATACTGTACAATTGCTAAATATTCACCAGGCAATGCTTGTTCTGGTGCTACCTGAACATAAACTCATGACACAAACACAACAAACATGCCCATGATTTTCAGTATGAAAATGAAGTATAGAAGATTATTTTGGGAAAATAATACTGATATGATTTGGAATACTTGCTGGAGTAAGCAAGACGGAGGAAAATGGTGGGAATTTCCAGTTGGAAGCTTGAGAGATGAAACATGTCACACTGTTGACAGTTTTCAAATACAACTAGATTCCAAGCCATTACAGCAGTCAATTCAATTATTTCGGTTTGGACTGGCAGCAATTTCCCATTCACACATTAGGCGTAAAATGACCAGAGCACCTCACAATTCTCTAAAGCCCATTAGGTAACTGGGGCTGATGGTTGGGGAATTCCAGTGACACAGCTGTTCCAGATGTGATAGAATTCATGAAGGCTCTCAGGTAATAATTACAGTCATTCCACCTCCCCCGTGATAGCAAAGTCATTTGGAAATGGCTCATTTTACGAAGGCTAAGTTGACTGTTAAGACGAATATAAAACAACCGTCTCCATTACTTCTGTGACCCAGGTGAAGTCCTCAGAGGATGGAGAACAGAACACTGCATGGGGCCCTGCTATATTGTTTAGGAGATGTGTTCTTATCGTCACAAGTTTTACCCCCAAGAGCAAAATGAAACTTCTGGCCCATATATTTTTACAACTGCACAGATTCCTGCTGTTATCCTGCAGTGCAGATGATTTTTTTATGTGTGTGTATGTGTGCCAAAGTCGGTCTAGATTTTATCTGACAATGCAATCTATGGGCCAGATTTGGACTGTGGATACAGGCATATACTAGGCCAGAAAAAAACAAGCATGTGGCCTGAGTGTGAATCAGACTTATTTTTTTGAACACCACCTCCATTTTTTAAGCCATCACCTAAACAAACTTTGGTCTTTTTCAGTTTCAATAAACACTGGAAAAATGGGGGTCATCTTTAAATTTCACTGGTCTATATAGATAGAGGAGGTAAGGCTAAGGAGGTAGAGCGGGTTGTTTGCGGACCGGAAGGTCGGTGGTTTGATTCCCAGCGAACAGAGCTGTATGAATGTGTGTGAAAGGGCGAATGTGACAAAACCACTTTGAGTGGCCTGACTGACTAGAAAAGCGCTATATAAGTCCATTTAAGTCCAGATACTGGTACATAAGAACAAATGCCAAAGCTGATGTTGCCATGTTTTTGTGTTTTTTTTGTAATTACAGGTTATTTTCTGCATGGACATGGTCAAATATTCACTGCTGTTTTCTAAGTTCAATATGAACAAAGGATCAAGTGTCAGTTGAAATTTGATTAAACAGGGACTGTTATGGGATCATGAAGGGTTGCTTGTCCCCACTTATAGCCATCTAGGTGAGGCTTTAATCTTCCATACCAGTGGATGACAAAGGGAAAAGGAGCAACCTTAGAACAACGTGGAGCTAATTTCACTGCCAGGAGAAGTGATGAGTTGCCTCAATGGACGGTCAGGGGCCTTATTACCTTAACACCCATCAGTAATGAAGCATGAACCTTATTCAGTGCACACACACACACACACACACATACACACACCTACCTGATAGAGAACAGTAATTACTGTCCCCTGCCCCTGCTTTCCCCTGCTATTTGAATGCATTAGCAGTCACCACAAACATTCAGCAGATGCAGATGAGACACATGGCATATTCCTGAGGCCATAGCCTTGGCATTACACTTTAATGGACACACTTAAGCTTCAGTTAGATAATGAGAACATCTTTTTATTCCCTTCATCCCTTCCTGTCTCATTTTTTTCTGTTTTCCCTCTGTGTGTCTCTGCCTTTTCTTTCTTCCTGTAGACATGAAGCCGCTGAGCTCAGACAGCCAAGGTGATCTTGACTGAGGCCACTTAGCCCCCAACCCCCTCTCAGACTGAGGTTCACAACGGAAACGCTTCGGGAGAAAAGCAATAGGTTTACTCTCTAAACATGCCTGGCATAAGGACAGAAATCAATAGGCACTCGTGTAATTCACTTTGCAGCAGATAACTAGGAACGGGGGAGGGGGATTGATAAGTTTGTGATGAGGAGAATAGACACTTACAGAGCATCAGCTTCATCAGGGCTTTGCTAATGCTTCACATAGAAGGCTGAAAGGGTAGGAGCACACTGAACAGAGGTGAACCTTGCTGGATTAGACTGAATACTAAACCCAAATACTCAAAGTCATTAAATAGATTGAAAAAAGTGAACAGATGTGGAACATATAGTCCCAAAAGTCGTTCCAGTGGTAATAATGACCCACAGACTGGTAGAGAGGTTCTTGCAGATTCCAGACATATGAATGTACAGATATGTATTAGCATAAATATGACAATATGAAAATAGCAAATGAAATGTGCATGCAAATGAAAGTATACTGACACATTTACCAATGCAGAGCTGTCTGAGTAAAGGCTAAAAGGTATGACTTTGTCACATTGGCAGTAGTATCTACTTCACCAGACCGAAGGACGGCTCACAGCTCAAGTGGCCACGTTAGCATATCTAAAATTAAAATGAGGCTCAGATGTTTTCAGTATCCTTTGGCTGCTTCTGCACCATGGCGGCACCACGCTGCCATTACAATAGACACACGCACACTCCAGGCCTACTCAGTCCAGGGTTAAGCGAGAACTTGAGAGATTCAGATTTAACCTTTTTCTGTATTTCAAAGGCAAAGGATGTCCTTCCACTTAGAGCCAAGCTGTGGAGCCAAACTGAATCAATTACTGTATATCCTCAGCAATTCTGTTGGATCTTCAGAGGAAGCCGTTCTACGCGTATCTTCAGAGAGCACGAGACAGAGATTGTATCTTTTCTCTCACGCTTTCTTCTGCCCATTTTTCTCAGCTGCTGTTCTAGGACAATCAATGTCTCCTTTGCCTGGATGCTTCTTTTTTTTTTTTTTTTTTTTTTTACCTGCACACTGATCAATCGCCAGTCAGTATTCCAGCTGATAATAAGCCAGAACACCCCACCCACCTCACCCCACACCGCTCCACACCCCTCCGTTTCCCCACACATGCCTCATTTTCAATTACACACTGCTAAACACATGCTGCAGCAAAGAGGCACCAAGCAGCGGCATCCATCACAGGCAAGCATGGGGATAAGGCTGATAACACAGCAGCAGCTGATAGCCCACCAGCTGACACACACACACACACAAGTAAATAGCCTAGATATCCATGCTCGCCTTCCTCTCCCTCACATGCATGGGCAGGCGTGAACACTACATGGTCTCCTCCTCTCTCTCTTTCTTTCTCTCTCTCTTTCAATCAATCCATCTGTCAACATGTACACTGCCAAAAATTACTATCTTACGGCATCAACCGGTCCCACACATCTGTTTTGACGTTGAGATTATTTTATAGCCCATCCATACAAATCTATGTGATACCTGCTCCTGCCTGTGTGACGTTCTGCTGTTTCCTCTGTATTGTAACGTCACTTTATTCCACAGTTTGATTCCCTGGCTGGGATTACTCACCCTACCCTTCTCTGGCCATGCTTCCTGTCTGCCTCTAACAAATAAAGTATTCTCCTAAACCAGAATAATCATAGAAACCTTTTTTTTTTTTATTACAATGCATCCTTTTATAACTGTCATGTCCTCCAAATCCTTCTCCTATGGGAGTAGTCATCACACTCTTCTCTCCCCCCATCTGTCATTTTCCCTCTGTCCTCCTCCTCTTCCTGGCATCCTGATCCACCAGGTCCATTCTCTATGTAAACACACGTTACCTCGGTCTGTCTCTGACTTCCAGCTCGACTCTAACACACTCTGCCTCTGCTGCGTGTCCTCAGGCAGTGTTTGTCCATGTCAGTGCTAAGCCGGGAGTCTCAGGGTATACACTCCACGCTGTCACGTGGAAGCTGTGTCAGGCATATTAAGCAGACAATAAAGCCGGCCAGTGTGCGCTGAAGAAACAACAGAAACCTGCCCTGAGCTTTGGTAAGAGATTAACTGAATAGTTGTAGTCTTTTTTTTCTGTCTGTCCGTGCTTGTTCCTGTTTGGGTTTTTGAGTTTTTTCTTTTACTATGAAATTGATGCTGTGGAGTCTCTGGAGTAAATCTGCCACTTGATATATAATGTATGCAGGCTTTGCTTGATGAGATCGTTTCAGGTGTCTGCAGTTTAATCAGGATTCATCTACAGCTGTATCAGAAAGGATTTTTAAAAACCCATGCTGACTTATGAATCTAATTCACAGCAGAAGAGCGTGAAATTCAAACTGGGCTTCACCTGACTTCACCACATTTAACGAATCAGTGATAATTCTTCTCCTCGAAGCAAGCGAAATGCAAAAATGTTTTCTAAACAGTGTCGAGCACACACTCGAGCCCAGCAGCAGTCATCAACAGAGGCACAGCTCATGAGTAGGCAAGAAAGCCAACTGCTTAGGGCCTCTGGCTGTTAGCGGGCCCCTGACAGCTGACAAACGTTTCTCCACAGCATAGGCCCCAAATGCAGCCTCCTCACGCTCAAACAACCAATGGACAATTTACAATGACATCTCAGTTGTAACGCTCCTTAAAGTGAATGGAATCTTGAGCTAGCACTAACTTTGAAGTGACACTCCAGCAATTCAGTGTTACACCTCAATGAACACTCGGGGACTAATTTTAGAAAAGATACCAAGCAGCAGAAGCAGAACCATCCTGACCTGTAGTATAGACTCAACACATTGCCTTAATAATAGGTTAAAATTCCACCAAAAAAAAAAAGTTACCAGATGAGACATGGCAGTACATTTGGTATTAAAATTAGTGGATGAGGAACCAAGTGTCACTTGTTCACTCCTGTCGTCAGCTCAAGTGTTTGCTTGGTGGTTGATTGCCAAGTACTCAACATCAGCCTAGAGAGCTAGCTGGTCGCATGCTAACATTACCATATTATTCGTTGAAGAACTGAAGAGGGTTTTTTATGCATTTAATTCATTTATTGATTTAACTACTGTCTAACTTGTCATATATTTCCTCTAAATAGTTTAAAATGCAGTTTTGCACAGTCTGCACTGAATAGTTTGCTCCTATAGACGGAAGTGTTAATGCTCCAAAAGACCAAAGACTGACGAATCAGCTATTCTGTCATGGCAGGAGACATATTTTGCCCCTTTTCCACAGATCAAAATAGTTCCCAGGTATCTTAAAGATATGTCTGTGACATGCTTCGGTCAAAATACCCCAAAGATCAAACATCACAGCACTCTTAATCCTCTTCATCTGCTCAAAATAGCCCTGTTCAGAATGGCTGGTTTCAGTGCCTGTCCCTTTAAGTGCAAATGAACCACTGCTAGCCCGCCCTTCTACCAATATTGGTAGACTACTCACAGGTAGGGAACCTGCACATTACGATTATTTTGTCAATTCTCATATTTGGGTGTATGACTTGCCTTCCAGCCCCCAAAATGTATGTTCAATAGCCTTCAAACAGTGATACTTCCATAATATGTCCCCTTTAATGTTAAGCATTCAAATCAAGGATAGGTGACGAGACAACTAGTGAAGGAGTATATTTGAAGTTAGTGACTTTAAACCAAGTTGAAATCTGCACTCTGTCATTTTAATATTTTGAAATATTTCATCAGTCAGTTTTTCTCTGTGCAGCTCATTTTGTCTAACCCAGCCCAACTCCATGGGTTTTAAGTCTGGAGACTGCTGCTCTGCCATCATATGAATCCTCTTTCCAATCCTGTCCTCCTCACATTTTTGCTCATTATCCTGCTAGAAAAAAAGAGCAGAAATGGTTTTGTACCCTCCTTCTTCTGATGTGAAGCTTGACACAACCCTGTCTCTGAGCTCTGCGGCAGCTCATTCCTCCTCATGGTTTCTGCTCTGACCTGATACAGACAGGTGCGTGTCTTTCCACATCCTGTCCAATTAGTTGAGGTTACCGCAGGTGGACTCCAGTCAAGGTGTAGAACCATGATCAAGACAGATGGAAGAACCCAAGTTAGATTTTAAGTGTCATAGTTACGTGACTGAAAACTTCTGTAGATGTTATATTTCAGTTTAAGTTTTATTGTAGCAATTAACAAATTGTTAAGGAATAGAGGGGGTCTGAATTTACAGATGTTTGATCATGTATGATTTGTATGATACAAGATCATGTTGATCCGCTGACATGTCCACTGACATGCTCTCATACTTCAAATCATTTAACACAGAAATATATAATATAAATCGTGATTGTGATTTCTTTCTTTTTTAATTTGGAATGATGATTTAGCCATTTTTACATTTGATTGGGGTTTAAAATCAGCCCTCAGTGGGTATCTGGTCTAACCTGAACATTCACTACAAATCAAACCAAGTACCTTCTCATTTTCCATGTAAAAAGAAACTGGCATTACAATAAAAAAAAAGCATATTTAGTAAATATTTAAGCCTCTTCTGAACATCTTATTTCTGTTGTGTTATTATGTGTGGTGACTGTATCTAATGACTGCTGTTAACCAAGTGAATCACTTCTTACGTAATGTGGAACTTGAAATAATTTATGTGCAGCGTTGTGTGAGCAGAGCAACCACCAAAGTGGACGAGGCTGAGCAGGTCATAAAGATGCAGCACATGAAGGCTCCACCACACTGACATATGACTCATTACTGAGGGAAGTAGGGTTCTCCTGTCGTTGGGCTGCATCTCTGCAATGAGCTGAAATTACCCGAGAAAGATGAGACACACATCAGTGTCTTTTCTTTGTAATGAGAGTGGCTGTCGAGGAACACTTGGCTATAGAGGCAGTGTCCCTATTCAGATGTTTAGTCTGAGCCTGGTCTGTACAAGTTCATTTTTCTATATTGTTATACTGGTTGCTAAGCTTGTTTTGAGGAATTATTGACGGCTGGGTAGTACAGTAAGGATGCTCTGATATAAAAACTGACTTTCATTAAAAACATGTGACTGGTAAGTGAACATTAAAGGGGAAATATCATGGAAATATCACTTTATGAAGGCTCTTTAACATATATTTGGGTGTTTGGTTTGCCTTCTGGCCCCGCAAAATGTGAGAAATGACAAAATAATCTTTAATTTGCAGGCCCCTTAGAATGAAATCCATGTGGTTTTGCAAGCTGTTCCCTCGGTTGTCTGACAATGATGTCATTAGTTTTCAAATTTGCATAATACCACCTCTATCTGTGAGTACTGATACCACTAGAAGGGGCGGAGCAGGGTGAGCAATGGTTGATTCACATTTAAAGGGACAGGCACTGAAACCAGCCATTCTGAACAGGGCTGTTTTGAGCGGATGAAAACCGCTGTGATGTTTGATCTTTGGGGTATTTTGACCGAAGCATGTCACAGACATGTCTTTAAGACACCTGGGAACTATTTTAATTTGTGGAAAAGGGGCATAACATGTCTCCTTTAATGCTCTGGACACCAATCACCTTAGACTGATCACCTGCAGTTACCAGTCTATTGTCTGTGGCTGAGAGAAGCTTTATGTGCTTTGTAGTGTTGCCCCGTCTCCCACCTTCTTCGCTGGCCGGTGTATGACAGACCACCAAAACAAAACCAAATGTCCGTCATGTGGCACTTTTAAAATGTGTGCGGGAATGATGCAGCAACGATTGACAAAAATGATCAGTAAAAATGGTCTGATAAATGCTTTACCTTTTAGCAGTGTAGCTGGTGAATGTAATGGATAAAACCTAGGCATCTAGTATTGGTTACACAATGGCTGTCAAAGCAAACTGGCTCGCGGCGTGCTGCCACACTACTGCTGAACTACAACAGCTTGTATGTTATGGACTCTTTGGTGTTTCTGGTTTTCCTGAACTCGATCACAACCCAGATGTCATCTGTTTGCATCAGATCTTGAGGACAGCACTCATCATTAGCTCCTTCAGTCCATCCTCCGAAGTCAAACAACACAGCAATTGTCCCATCCTTACTCCACGTCGTTTGGCACTGACTGAATTCCTTGTTAGTCCAAGGAGAATATGGAATACGTCTCAGAGCGTGATTGCACCCTCTCCTCTCCACCTTACTCAGAAAAATCAAAAGATGAATCCTTTTCCCTTGGTCTCGCTTGTGCTCGGACCGCTCACTAAGATGCTCCACACTGACTTGAATCGCATCTGACTCGGATCAACCATGAGCTGCGATCCTCACCAAATGAAAATGGCTCAGCAGTGCATCCTCTTCACGAGCAGCAGCAGCATGTGTGATGTTTTTATGATGTTTCAATTTAACTGATCCCATTGTGGTAGGCAGGATCAATCAAAGACAGACACCAGAGAAAGAGCTTTAGATGGATTTTGATCATGAGAAACCCTGAGCCCTGAGCAAAACCAATCCACTCCATCTGCTGACGCAATCAAATCAAATGCGCTGGAGTGGAGTGGTCATATTGTTTTATCTGCTCTGATTTAAAGCAGGCAGACGCTGCATGCACACAAGATAAAAGAGAAATCTAAACTGAATTAAAGAGCAATAAAACTTATTATTCATTAATTCCCTCAGTTTGCTGACAATGACTTCTCCCTTCCTGCACCATTCTTACACTGTGATTATGCTTTTCCCATTATCCATTGTATCTGGCTGATACAGTAAATGTTCATATCAACACTTGCACCGCTCTGATGCCTTACAGCAGTGGAGATTATAATGTGACATTTTCCCTGCAGGCGACTGGAGCAAAGGTCATATGGTCGATAATATTCATCCTCTGTGGAGAGTAAATGTTCTTTTCATGTTCTTTGTATGTTCACTAGATCACTGAATGTCTGTGTACAAAGCTGGTATTTTCTCCTGGTCATAGAGGCACCAAACATCTCCAGTGTCACCCTATGGAGAGTCATTTATATCAGGCCATTAAAAACATGCAGTGATGTGGTATTGCAATGCTGATTTGCTGTATGTAAATGTAATGTTTTGATCTCTGAAGGCATCTAATGTACTTGTTACGATGTACTGTATTTGAGCCCAAACCATAATCTTTTCCTAAACCTTACCTAACAAAGCTGTAACAGGCATTATTATAAACATGGTGACAAAGGTAGGTGCACCACCATCTGTACAGTCTGTGTGATCATTACTAACAATGTGTCCATACTAACAATGTGTACTGGACAACAATAAGACTTTTGACTTCTGAAATCATTAAGTTTGTTTCGCATTATTAGGGTTATCGAGTTGATTCCTTTTTTAACTGACTGTACTGTTGCAGCAACCTGTGTATAAACATAAAGCACTGGGGTGACCATATGAAATGAATTTACACGAGCAAAGTAAATGATTTAACACCTGAACATAGTGTGGTATCTTCAGTGTTAAGTGACCCACTGACTGGCCAACATCACCATCCTCAGGCCCTGAGCCCCTTTTGGGCAGAGAATTGAAAGCGATTTATACGACAGGACACGCATGCAGTGCTGCCCAGTGTCAGCCAATAGTAGCACCACAGGGATGCCCCTTTATCATCTCTTCTGAGATGAGAGGGCTAAAATCCTAATTCCATGCCGGATTAGCTATGTAGGGATGAAGTTAATTTGCTCTGCATGCAGAGGAGCTTCTGTGAGCTCAGGGGATGATCCAGGATCCTATTGACTCTCGTGTTGTAGCATATGGTGACTGTCTGGGTCACCTGCAGGACTAAATGGGCTCCAAACATACACAGTGATACGTGTCAACTCCCTGAGGTGTGTTTGAAGAAGGGGATGTATATGACAGCGACACCCTTCCCCCTGTGCTTACATTACTCCCTAATGTAATTACGGCCCTTAAAGATTAAAGCGTACTCACTCTCAATTAATCTATAGACAACACACAGGGGGAGGAAATAAAAAAGGGGAAGAGCAGCACTTTACACAATCCCAAATAAATCCCAAAACAAATCCTTTTTTTTTTTGTTTAAGAGGAAAAAAAATCATGATGCTGTTCTTCTACATTTCTAAACTGTACAACTGTGCAAGTGTAATGCAATATACTTAAAAGATTAAATATACTTTACAGGAAAGGGTTAGAGTTTACCCTTTAAACAATTAACATCCCTTGTATTGATATACTGATATTTGTTTATATTTATTTCAATTGGGCGGTACTTCTTATTCACTTCTTTATGAAGTGCTCACAATTAAATGCATATTCATTTAGTTAGTTAAGTCCAAGTTAAGGTTGGACTCCAGATCCAAGTCTGAAGGACTGAGATTCAAAACTCTTCATACGGCCATCAGCTACCATTTCTTGTCAAACTGCACTCACTAAAGTAGTAAGTGATCTTGTGTTTATTATAAATCCAACTCCCACCACTGTTCTACTTTTACTGGATCTCAGCAGCTTTAAGAAACAGAACATCTTTGTGTACTCCTTGACTGACTCTGAGTCTCTGGACAGGTACATGTCTTAATTATCTTCAAGAACAATGTTTCTTTACTTCATCAGTGTCTCCTGATATGAACTGAGGAGTTCCCCAGGGTTTCATTCCTCCTCTGGTTTCCTCTCTTTATATTTCACCTCTTGGTCAAATTACACTAAGTCATGGGGTTCACTTCCACTGTTACCCTGATTACCCTCAGTGACAGCATATCTGCTTGTAAAAGCAGAGGACCCGTTCTCAAATGATCGGATTAGAAGTCTGGATGTCACAAAACTTCCTGCTTCTAAAATCTAATCAAACTCGGATGCTGGTTATTGTTCCGTCATAGACACCAGTTTGATCAAGTTACAGCGACACAGCGACATCTATGTGATTTGTCAAAGTGCGACGGCAAAGAACCTTGGTGTTACAGTTGATCCTACCATCCGTCAGACCCTGCTGAGGCTTTAAATCCTAACTCAAAACTCATCTTTGTTCTTGAACTGGTACTGTTGCTGTT
Organism: Selene dorsalis; assembly: GCA_900303245.1. Taxonomy (NCBI): domain Eukaryota; kingdom Metazoa; phylum Chordata; class Actinopteri; order Carangiformes; family Carangidae; genus Selene; species Selene dorsalis. Next base: position 38,045 of record OMNW01009157.1, read on the forward strand.
ACTCCACTCTTGACTTTAGGCCTGGTACCTGTCACCACTCTCCTGCTGGCAGGTTGGCATCAGTCTCATCAAACCTAGTGCGTATAGTTGAGTCCATGCTGTGATTCTGGCAACCTTAGTGGAGCCAGTCCAAGATGACACTAGGCAATGGCAGATTAGTTGACAGGTTGCCAGTGTATCACAGGGCTGACAAAAAGGCCCTGTTCAGACCTGCACTAACATCTGTCTCAGGTGATCCCATCACATGTAGTCAGCACTAATTTCAGGTGTGAATGCACCCACTGAGGATGCATCTGAGAGAGTCAGAGGAGGAGAGCGAACATCGATGTCTCCCGGCCACATTGAAAGACAAGCTACTCTACTGATGTCCTCTGCAATAATCTGTATTAGTCCAAACACAATTTCATTACAAACCTCACACACTCTGATCCGATTGGCTAAAAAACAACAAATACCTCTTTATTTGCATATAAAGCAGGAAGCAAGACTCAATAACAAGAGGTCACTCGAGACACATTTTAAAACAGGTGTAGACGGGGCCATAAAGGCAAACAACTATTCACATCCTAGGCAAGGTAGAGTCATATTAACCTGCATGTCCCCGGATGTAGCGGATCACCCAGAGGAAACCAAACATGAACTAGAACGATCTTGCCAAACCAGCCACTGTACCAATGTAAGGAACTTCACTGTACAGTACAACACTATACAGGCTTGCCAGGAAAGTCCTTCCACACATTTGGGTGATCACTTATTGGGTGCCAAAGATGTTCTGGAAAGCATTAGCTGCACTTCTAAGTGACAGTACATGTGATAGTAAAGAATTTGAACCTGATGAGACTTAACAAGCTGCCAAATAAATGTAGTGGAGTGGAAAGTACAATATTTCCTGCTGGCAGGTAGTTTATTTTTTATTTTCTATGTTTATAAGGCTCAATAATTTAATTAAACAGATGGCCACTGTAGTTTCTACCCAAACATGAGCAAATAGAGCATTTGAGATTTATTTTACATGTTCACATTAATATACGATTCATCCAGTGAATATGCACTCAGTAGCATGCGATACAAAATCAACTGATGTCACAGTTCCTGTCTTGGCCTTGATAACTCCTACTCAGACACCCCCCCCACCACCACCACACACCTTTCAGTCACATGACATCCACTCCCCCACTTCCACATCAGTATCTATCTCTGCCAGTTCACTGCACCTCATTCATGTTGTGCATGTAGTGGACCTTTGTCTCGTGATGCGATGACCTGTCACTGTGCCTGCTGCCATGGTTTCCACAGCCAGGTCCTGTCAAAAAACTCACAAAATGTCCTTCCATTCTGTTAACATGGTTATTGAAACTTAAAGAGGAGGATATGCTTAAATATTTGGGCCTTTAGATTTATACTCTGTTTTACTGCATAGTGATGTCTAAAAAACATCAAATAAATACAAGTTTTATATCAGTCAGCTAAATATAATAAACACTTTGTTTCCCTGCCTTCAGTACCTATTTATGATGGAGATACTAGAATACCTCAACATCTCTGTATGTCTGCATCTCCAGCAGACATCTTGATTCCTGGTTGCTCTTTGCTTTCAGTTGCATCTGTTATAACAGCTTCAATCTCTGTGAATCGAAACTTAACACCCTGTAATTACCGTGCAGTTACTTTCTATAGATATTTATAGACCTGCTTTTAAAATTAATCATTATCAGACAGGAATAAAACTAACTCCGATCTATTTCTTTCATGGCCTCAAGACAGGCTTTTTATCTCTAATGTAACTACATTCATCTTGTGTGTGCAGGTAGACTAATATGTATTCAAGGATTTTTTTATTTTATTTTTTTTTGCCTGAGGACCCACTTGAAAATAAAAAATTTTATTTGAAATAAATAAACAAATTAATGAACCATAGGCCCCGCAACGTGTCAAAGGTGAGGACTTTTCAAGCTTGGCCTGTTTGATCACTTACTGCACACACATGAACACACATACACTATGAGTCAAGACTTCGGGTACATCAATAGCCCTTCAGACATGTTCATTAGACCCTCAATTAGCGCCAACTCTTTTGAATCCTGACATGATGAAGCAAAACCAAGTGCAGTCATGCACACACTGACAACGCCGACTGTTTCTGTTAAGTTTATTCAGTGCATTCACTAACATGCAAACCCACCGTCTGAGTGCAGCTTTCAGCACTTTGAGCAAGCTGAGCTTTGTCCTTCATTATAATGTCAAGCTAACACACAATATTACCATCTATCTTTTTTCCCATATTTCTTAAAAAAAAAATGGTAGACATCTTTCTAAATATGGTAATTTATTACTTTTGCTTTCTTTTTCAACATAAATCAGGCAAATTAAAATCTTTGAAATATTTATTCATATGTGAAATTCCCCAAAGACATTATACACGCAGGAGCGGTTTAATGTCAGAATCCTCATCATATTTCATGTAACTGGATAAATGACTAGAATAACCAGAAACAGTGCTGTCATGTAAGAACAAGATCAGAGAAGTGGTCAGTCGTCAGTCAGCTTGAATAGTTACGTAAATTAAAATGTAACAGGAAAAAAAAAAGATCTTTATAACAAAATCTTCACAATATTCAGGTGGGTGATGGGCGTTTAGGAAATTCTCACTGATGGTGAGTCAAAAAGGTCAACATCTTCAGACAGGAGGCCTGTTGTGACGTTCAGGTGAGTGCACAGAAAGAACATAGTCGCATTGTAAAGATAGAGAGATGGCTGAGAAAAAGCAAAAGAGGAGAAGGTCAGAAGACCAAAGACTGAAAAAGAAGTGCTGTGATCAAGGATGAGGAGACGTGGTACATCACTGAAGCAGTGAAGAGGCTTATGCGAGTTAAAAGGTATAAAGACAGATGCAAAGGTTTCTGTTTGACAGGTAGGTTAATATTTGGTTTGCTGTGTTTCACAGAGGCAATAGGTCAGAGAATATTGTCCCAGTCGCTGTTGTTTGTGACAGCTGATACCAACTGGTTCATCTGCAGCAGTGTCACTGGTGCGTCCACAGATGACACACAAATGATTAAATAAAACCATGAGGTTTTAAATGCGTAATTAAAAGCAGAGAATATCTGATGAGTATCTGCATAATAAGATATCAGGGGAGGGAGGCACCTTATTGTTAATAACCTTTCTACACAGTTTAGGGTCAAGAACTGAATCCTTATTTTTTACTGGGTAAGTGGAGTGGAGAGAAGTGACTGGGCAGTAGGTCTGAGGGGTCTAAAGATGAAATAGATGGACGAGCAGTACAGAAATATGACCCCTAGTCAGTGCAATTTAGAAGTGAGTCATCACTGCATGTACCACCAGGTTTCAGCAGGAGATACAGCTGCATGTTGTCACATAACAAAGCTAGATATGATATTTTCTGACAATAGGCCCCACAGGAAAAAATAAATGGGCCTTATATGGAGCCTTGTGGCACCCCAGTTTAGGATGTCCAGTATGTCTTGTGACAAATAAACAAATTTTGAGGTGTTTTGCGGTTCCAAGATCCGTAAATATAGATAAGATGGTAACCCTTAAATGGTAACAACAATGACATTCGGAAAAATACATCCAGCACAAAACAGAGAAAGACTTTGGCTTAACTCATATGTCCAGCCTTTGGCCTTGTAGATTCGGCGCTTGCAGAACTCAGTAATACCTTCCCTCAATGTGTTGCAAGTATGAATGATGTCAAGGCTGTAAGACTGATTTTATAATATCAAGCCTCACAAGGTGGAAATGTTTAATAATTCAAGACAAAACAAATGGTTTGAAGCAGCAAGTATGTCTTCTTTATTTATATATATCTAACTTTTTGTATGAATCGAGGTGTACACCCTAATCTCTGGTGTCCAAACCCTGAACTTAGTATACCCACCATATGCCCCTTTCATTGCCACACAGCTGTGGGGTACAAAAAAAGTTGTTGCCTGAGAACATAAACTAGACTGCTTTTACCTTTTACCTCAAAATGTAGCTGCCAAAACAAATTAATATTATATAAGGATAATTTTTCAGAAACACAGTGGCTTGTGGACTTCATGATTACATGCCTGAAATGTCAATGTTTTTAAAAGTGCAAGGAACAAGCCTGAATGTTTGGATTTTAGCCTTGCTTGGCCACATGGAACATGAGCTTCAAACAGCTTGTACAAGATCGACATGGCTGCACTGTTGCAGATGAAAAATCTTGATATTAAAATATTTCAGTCTTTCAGTTTTCTTGAGGCCCGGTAGGGTTTTCAATAGTGGTGCAACAGATCGTTGTTGATCCGTGATGCGTTCGGATCACTCTCCAAGGATCAGCACGCAACTAGGCTCACCACCCCAGCCGAATAAACGGGCAATTAACGGGCAAAAACTTGGCTCGTATAGGCAGCTGTACATCGCGCGCAACTACAAAATTGTTTGTTGTACCAACACATACATGTACTACCAAGCACCAACCCCCACCCCCGGTTATTGATCCGTTGCACCCCTACTTTTCAAGGACGACTAAAAACCCCGCAGTACTTCGAGAAAGCCTAAAATCAGTCGCACCTACACACACACAGAAATACAGTAAGCTCCTTAAAAGATGTATATAGACATGCGTGCATTATCAGAACCACACACACACACTTTTAAGCCAGCTGGCATCAAAAAAACACTCCATGTTTTGGCAGCAACACAGCTGTCATCCATCAGTGCTAAAACAAATCCTTCAATCCCTGTCGATACAATATTTATTCAAGCCATCACAGCGTATACTAATTTATTTACATTGCTGATGTATTGATGTGTTTGTTTCTTTGTTTTGTTTAGCTGCAGTGGGTTGATAGATGGCCGGACGGGTGAAAGGAGGTGATTTGGTGATTTAAGGCCCAATTCTAGGTGCTAAAATTGGTTCCTGCCAGAGTAATACATCAAAGGGAATTAAAAGGTGATTGTGGTGTGTGTGTGTGTGTTGGGGCAACCTGAATCAGGGTAAGGTCAATGAGAGTTTGAAGCTGTCCTTTCCACCTCTTCCTT
>OMNW01009159.1:0-14991 GCA_900303245.1 Selene dorsalis
AGTCGATATCTGTCCACAGCAGGTGCCGAGCTAAGCCCAAAGATAGCAGTGATATTAAAAAAGGAAAAGTATTGGGAACTTCATTTATACTCTGCACACATGACTGTCATTCATCTTTTTCTGGGCAAAGCTGGATGACACACCTTATTATCAGCAGCTGCTGTGTCTGTGTTTGTGGATGCCATATTTCTCTTCTTTGTGGATGTCAGGAAGATCTAAAGGTGGTGTATTTGTCCCAGAATCTATTACTCTACAAACGTTGTGATTGAATAAACAGATCCAGACTAAATGTGTCTGTCTAGCCCATGTGTAGGATACATCTCTATGCTATAAGTCCACTTCTTCACCTTTGCTTGTAATCCTCTCCCCTACTGCTACAGAATAACCCCCCTCCCAGTGGAATAACTGTGTGCTGTGTTGATGACATGTGCTAACACGCTGTCTGAAACTGCTATCGCAAGGAAGTTGGGATGTTTTGCCTCCTGTGCGATGGCAGGAGAAGACGCGCACTGCATCAGTGCCAGACGAGGCAGTGGGGGCCACCAATGAGGCAGCTGTGACCTTGCAAACAGAAGCCCAGAGTCTGAGCCAAAACCTCACCCTCCTTCCCTGTGGTGAGGTCCAGTGTGCCAGCAACGCCAGGTGCCCCTCCAGAAGTGTTTGTGGAGGCCAGGATGTAGCAGCAGGCTGCCATCCTGGAGCTGTTTTACATTAGAATTGAGAGCACAGGAAAGACAATATTGACTGATTTTCTGGTTGGTAGATCAGTGATTTGCAGATTTTCAATAGACGTTTGTTGACTCAACAATACTTCTGGCAAAATACCCTTGGCTCAAATAGTAAAGTGTGCGTAATGAACATTCTGTTTTAATATTCAGATGTTAGAAACAGATGTATTTCCTTCTCCTTACATGACTCTCTGTATGATGATGTGCTGTTTTCTCATTTTTAAACCTCTTATGTGATTAAGTTGTAGTTTTGCTGTCATGCTTTCAACAACTGAATCCAACTTTTGGAAACTTTAAACCAGAACATCAAATCAGGAAGTTTGTCATTACAGAAAATTCAGGACTTTTTTTTTTTTTTTTTTTTTTTTTAACTACTTGGGCATCGTCTTCAAGCCAATTCTACAGTGGCAGGATAATGTTCATTTGGAGTTTGTATCCCACAGCTTTAGCTTGGAGATCTCCATAATCACCAAACCTCCCACTGTGAAAAGATTATCAAAGAATGCATGTAGCAAGTCATCTCTCACCACAGAGTCCTCGAGGCTAAGAGGGAAAACATGCATACATCAAGTAAAACATTGCTGAACATAATTAGTTTGCTCATCCCAGTGGTCACTGGAACTTAAAAATCAATATGACCATTTTAAGACAACAGAGAACATGCAGTTCCTCAGTGCGTGCTTATGTAAAAACAGGTCTGTACCGCAAACTTGTCTGATTGTTTATTTGAGTCTTGCATCCTCTCTTGAATTATAAATCAAGATATCTTTGCTGCAAAAAGAGGCTACAGGCATGGCTCATGTGGGTCCACAGCTGCTCTATTTGTGGAGATTTTCTCCAGACAGGGAGGCAAACTTGGTCCCCATGCTGCAATTGTGGTTTTCAGGGGTAATGCTCCACAGACGCCCACCCAATAAAATCTGGTTTCAGGAAAGTTTGGAACATAGAGTTCATAAGCACTCAGTGTTTATCACATGATTTGTGTAGCATGGTAGGCTTCTCTCAAACTTTTCTACCTTGTCAGCATTGCTCCTTTTGCATAATGTTACAATTAGCTTTGGTTAAATGCAGTGTGAGGGCATGTGAAAGAGTAACTGAGGAGACATGTAAAGGTTGATAAATACACCAAGAGATCTTGAGGTCTTTTTGCTCTGTTTTCAATTTCCTTTCCCCACATTCTCCCACATGAAATGGAATAACCTTCACTGCTTATATAACCTTCTGAATTTGATTACCATATTAACGTCCTTAACAGCATGAAGCTAATTTGTGAGCTATGGATGTCTTTGGAGAAGGTCACAGTAATGAAGTGTACACCAAGAGCATGATTTCAGCTTCACTTATTAAACATTTGCTAATTGTTTATATTTGCGTGATTGGAAATTTTAATCAGAAAAGAATGATCTGGACGTTACACGCAGTACCTGTGGCTCACGTCTCTTGTTTCCATGGGCCATCCCACTTCTCTTTCCACCATCGGTGTTTCTAATTATCCCCTCTGACACAAGATACTCTGGCAATTTCACCTTGTTATATTTAAGAGATGGTTGGATGGCAGAACCATGTTTTCTGGTGTGGTTTTCTGTTAATCGTCTGGCTAACGGCCTGAACAGGTCTATACTGAGGTAATCTAGGAAAACCAGCAAAATATAATTTTTGTAGTCTGATTTTCTTCAGATGTTTACAATATGTACATCTGTGTTTCATTTCATAAACACTTCACTTTTCAACTTGTCATCTATGACCTATATAGAGACAAGTTTGCAGTGATTTTAGCTCGCTCAGCCAAATGCTAACATCGTTATATTAACATGCTCACAGTCGTATGCTAACGTGATGTTAACTACAGTGAGTGTCATGTTATATATTTAGTATTAGCATGCTAATAGTAACAAATGAAGCTACAGAGTAAATACCAATTACAGAGTACATCTGACATCAGCTAAAGTATTGGAGAAAAAGTAATCATCACAGTCATAAGGAATCATCTTCCGTGGACAAGGAGCGTGTGTATCGAATGGTAAACCATATTATTCCCTCTTTTATTTTTTCACTATGGAGATCAATACAACAGTCCTGTAATAATATATACAATAGATCCTAGCTGTATGATTACCTCTAAGTTATGGTGAGGTAGAGTGTAGCTAACTCATAAACTGGCAATTAAGTTTAATATGGACTTTCCTAAAGTGGTCTTGATAACCAAAATGCTAACACATTCGCTCTAATATTCACATAAACTAAATAGCACCATATAGCATAGCCAGTATTCACCTGTCATATTAACAAAGTAAGATCACATGAGTTGGTTTAACAAGCTTAAAAATGTCAGTGCACACAGACAGAGATGATGCAATCAAACGTCAACCAATTTTTAACGAGATGGCAGGAAATGCAGACTAATTACAAATGCAGACTAATTACTGAGTCTCCACTTAATGTCATGGTAACAGTGAAAAGAAAAACAGAGACTAGAAAATCATGTCCTAGAGAGTGCATGTGCGCTAGGATAAATAATAGACAGACAGAGCGTGTCACACAAAGCGGGACGAGAGCCGGAGTGTGAGCTAAAGAGTCAGAAGGGACAAGAAAGAGGATGTCCTTAAAGAGAGTGTTTTCTTTTTAAACTGAACACATCTTCAAAAGGAAACCCCACAATGTCTGGGTGAAGCCACCTGCACACAGAGGGCAGGCTGCCACTGTTTCAATGGGCGCTGCATGCACACCCCAGCGGGCTTCCAGATAGCGGCTAAAGAGCTTATTTCCCAAATCTCTTTATCCTTTCTAGAACTGTGAGACGTTGACAGAAAGTCAGTTAACTCTAGCCAGTGGCAGCTGCATGGGTTTTGCATAATTAATTATTTATACGGAGCCAGACATAGTAATTACCATCCAGATGAATATGATATTCTAATCAGGCAGGCTTTAATTTTAATTGCCCTCCAGCATCTAACTGTCAGTGCTGGCCTGGCTTGATAAAGTGGAGAGTCTCTAAACACCATTAGACATCTGCTCTGAGAGCATTGCCTCCACTACCCACCATCCCCACCATCCGCCATAAAAATCAATACAGGACCGGGGTGTGTGCGTGCGTGTGATCCTGCTCATTTTTCTATGGAAAGCCATTTTTCGTCAATGACAAAACCAGAGCAGAGCTTCAAGCTACGGAGCCCCCTCCCTGATGATTGATGAGGCCTCCAAGATTTTGTGTTTCTTTTTCTTTCTTGCTTTTCTTTTTTTTTTTTCTTTAAAGAATTTGGGTTCTTGTCTCAATATATTGTACTGTAGAGCTTATCATACTTCTTTTTTGTTTTCCTCTAAATGGACTGTTTTCTGACAGGAAAGATAGAGGGAGTGATTTACAAAATCTGTTTCCAGGCAAATCATCCCTCGTACAGTACGTCTGCACTAGAGACAGTAACGTTCTGATTTACTGCGATGGTTAGTGCGACTATTAATATTAATGTTTCATTTATATGAAACAAAATCCACGTTCTTGTTGCACATGCGTGTTTGTAAGATTTACCAAGTGTTTGACAGTTATATGATGATTTATACTTGTGGCTCACCAGTTTTTTAGATTTGAGAATTTCACATCCACTGATGCCCAGCTCTCTGAGGCCCCTTGACAGATCTCAGTGCAGCAGGCACTATAATCCCAACAGCTGTTACTGTGGCAAGATTTTTTTTTGTATGCTTTCCAACCACAATTCTAACAGAAAAATATTATCACACATTTCACACAGGTCTTACAGTTATTACCAGGGCCAGCTGTAGGGATTGAATTGCATACTCTAATTTCAGATACTTATGAAATGTGGATTTTACATGATTATATTTCACTATTAAGAGAAATCTCTTGCAGTGTATCAGTGACTAACAGTACATACCTTTCTAAACCTCGTGACATCAGGGTCTTAGCTCTGGCAGGTGACTTTTTTTATTTTAAAGCATCTTCACTAACCAGTCCTAGGAAACAAACCACATGCAGGGAAACATATATGCACAGTAAATGAACAGTTGATTGGGGAAATTGCACTAGTCTGGGATATGATTTTCCAATAGACTGCACACTATGTGGCTCTCTGCACGTCCCTTGTGTTGAGTTAAGCCTGCACCTTCAGAGGGTCACAGAGATGAACTGTGTGGAAATGAAAACACTTAAGCTTCCTTAACACAATCTGGAAAGGCAAGGAAACATATGGAATCCACAGTTATTATGGCTGTGCACCTCAACTGAGAAGATGGATGGCTCCACAGATGTGCCTGACAGAGTGATAAACCCAGTGGCCTTGCCAGTTTCCTAAAGCACTAAATGAAAATGAGAGAGAGATGTTAACTTATATTATGTTCAATGACTTATTTTATCTCCCTCATATCTTCTTTTATTTCAAGTTTTTCAGCCTGTTTATTATTTTCAGCTCCACGAGAGAAATTGGATGGTAATTGACAGGACTTGGAAGAATATTTGAGTCCTTCAAAAACCCTTGGTTCTCATCTAAACCTCCTATTGTTTCTCATCGTCATTGTGCATTCAGAGAGTGGAGTAACATTCCTCTGTGCTGCTTGGCTCAAGTATTTTTTGATCTCCACACATTGCAACTGAGGTGAGGGGAAGTAAGGTCCTCAGATGTCTATGGCTCCTCATGCCCAAAGTTTGAATTTCATTAAAGACCCTCTCTGCTCCCTCGGCTACCAGGAACAAAGCGTGAGCTGGACTCAATGGTAATCCTGCCTGCGAGGCGCCGGTGTCAAAGGTCGCTCGTCGCCAGCAGATGAATCCCGTGGTTGGGGTGGCAGAGGCTATGATGGAGAGGAGAAGAAGACAGTGGAGCTCTTTTTCTCAGGTTATCCAGGGAGAATCTAATGAGGAGGATTGGAGGAGAGAGAAGCCATGCTGCTGCTTGGGTGGAGACAAGAGGCGAACAGCAGGAAAACTTCAATACAGAAAGCAACAGAGAGGAGAGGAGGATGAGGTGGAGAGGGAGAAAACTCTAATGTGTAACATGAAAAGAAAGGCAGAGTGAGACATAAGGCACAATCAGAGGTTGCATTCTATGGTGTTGCGTGAGAGCCACTTGGTGCCTGAGGACAAGCCCAAGGCTAATAAAGCTGAAAGTTGGTAGACGCTCTGACCTTGCTTTGGAAAGCGAAGCCCTAATAAGGACACATAGAAAAAAAAAAACTTTGCTGTTTCTCTCCAGAGCAAACAGTCTCTCCATCCCTATTTCATACACTCTCCTTTCATTATAGCACAGAGAGGAAGAGGAACCTATAGGCACCCTAATGAAGGGGACTGTTGGATGGGATACATTAAAAGGAGGGATTAGACAGTGTCTGACATGGAAACTGACTTTGAACATGTTCGCAGTGCATGATTAGTAATAGACTGTGAAATTTCTAACTCAATTATAAGAGGCTTTCATAGTAATAGGATTTCAGAATGTGAGAGCATCAGTAATTTTAGTTTCATCTGTCAAACACTGCTTTGGAGCATGTTACACTTAGTTATATGGTAAAAGAAAATTTTAAACGTGTAATGTTTAAGTGGTTTCATGACTTTTACTCTGACTTCAACAGTGATAACTGCTTTTATACAATGAAAGAGCTTTTTAGGTCCACAGAGGGGTTTTTTTTGTTGTAGTTTTGCATGACTGGTTTTGCAAAGCAGATCAGATGTAGACATAACATGTTTGGATTAGCCACGATTTCTTGCCCTCTCCTCTGCTTTGATTCTACATTAAAGTATTTGGTAAATATGTGGGCAGTGACTACAAGGGGTTGGGTGCCATTTCTTCGAAGCAGAGTCAGTAGAGTTCATCCCCAGTCACAATATCCTTCCACTTCATTAAACGGGTAATTATCTCTCTATACATTAATTTACTGCAAGCTAATGTGCCTTTTCATATGGAAAAGTAAGAAAATCCCCACAGAAGAGAAAACACCGCTTTTCACATGTGGGGGAATTTGAGGGTAGAAATTAACATGTGGTCTTTAATTCCCCTGTTAAATCTGGGAATATCTATTAATCCTTCACACGACGATGAGTCAGAAATGTTTGCTTTTATATTTCTGATGTGACTTCCTCCCATTTTTGCGTGACCTTTTTCAGTCATCTTTGAGAAGGAAATGTTTTAGCCAAACTGCACTGGTTACTCACAGCCGAATGTTGGTGATAAGTTAGAGGTGCTTGCATCAGAGCATCAGGCCTAAAGCTGGCTGCACTAAGAAACTTTGACAAGTAGTCAATGTGAGTCCTCCTGGGGTGTGTGTTTTTCTACTCAGGCTCAGTCAGTCAGAGCACTTTTTGGACCCCTGGAGATAAAAAGAACTTCCACCATGCCCTAATACTGTAGATAATTTGTGCCATGATGTTTTTATAACGAGGCAAGGGATTAGGGTTTCGTTCAGGCTTTCCTTCATGAATTCGAGATTAACAACAGGGTCTGTCTGCACAACCAATTTAAAGGAGGAGAGATTTGAACCCACCAAATGCATCTGAGGATATCTCGAAGTCTGATATTGAAGTGTTATCAGAGGGACAGAGACAGAGAGGAAGAGAGAGAGGAAGTATCAGTCAAACAAGTGACCACGATGGTGCTCATGCAAGTGAATCCAGTTGTATAGCCATTACATGCGTGTCAGAGTTTGTTTCTCCAAGACCTTTAACACAGCCTACTGAACATGCCAGAGCAAATCCCTGTGAATTGGCCCAGCGCTCCAACATTAATCTGAGGCAGGGGTGACCATCCACAGTCTAAATTGAGCCCTCAGAGACCATTCACCCAGAGAGAAAGCGTTGTTAGGGAGCTGGAGGAACCAGGAAGGTACAGTGTGCCCCAAGTCCAATAGCTAATGCTGGTGGAGATGAGATAAGGGCTATCAGCTGCCTGGCTCCACTGAGGGGAAGTGCTGCATTTTGATGCTAAGAGCAGCAGCAGCAGCAGCAGCAGCCACCGACAGGCACAGGGATCTAAACACAAGCTCAGGCAAGCATCAAAGGCCATTTCGGGAGCCAATATAAGTGGAATGCCAATGGAAAATGGTCCAAAGATGCATGGCACTGATGCAGTCCTTTGTGCCAAAAAATACTCATTGTCTCACAGTCCCTGTTGTGGAGATAGTTTATCACTTTACAGTTATTTCTGCTGGATTCGCAGCAAGTGATTTTTCTGAGCCCTGTTGTTCTGCTTTGCTCTCTCTGTTCGGATTCACCTAACAAGTCATAAAGCAGCGGGAATACATACATTAGCATTTGACAGACTGTGCGTCATAGTTAAAAACATAACTCATTTCTCTCCAGCAGTTAACATTATTGTTTCAACCTTAGTAACTTTCTTTATTTGCCGCTGTTGCTTTCAGGAGAACCAGTGATTGCTAATCATTTTCATTTGCATATGAAGATAAGTCTAATATGGTTGCTGGCTAATCCCCTCCCTCTAAGTGCTGGATAACAGACCATTTTTAGCTTTTAATCCATTAATGAAATTTGTTTGCTCATTGACTTGAATCATCACCATAATTACAGGGATGAATTTATCATTTCAAGCTATTTGAAATGATGGGTATTGTACGTGGCATTTGCATATATGAATTAATGACAGTGATGTGTCATTAATTGATATGATTTTTCATAGTCATTACAGTGCGAGCCACATACTTGCGGGTACCCTAATGAGACGTGAAGAGTTAAGGTGAAAAATTTCAACAACATAAAAGTTAGCTAATATTTACAAGCAACTTTTCATATTTTTCTCATACTTGTACCTTCATTCAAAGTGGAATGTTTCAGATTGCGGACAGTTTAAGTACTTACATATATACTGTACTTTAAGTGATTTGCATGAAATGTAAAAGGGAGAGCTATCTCATAATTTATGTATATGGTGACCCATTACTCTGACATGAACACATCTCACACACTCGCAGAGGAGAGGCGAAGGTGCATTCAAAATTACAGTGCCTAGACCTTCATCTGACATCCTTAAATGCATGCAATTTTACTGGTCAGCACTTTGAAATCATTAACCATTGTTTAGTGTCTAATGCACATATTAATTATGCATGCTGGTTAAGATGTACGTACAGTACCCTGCTATAGCCCTTTAAATCTCTGTGAGCATATTTTTAGCTGCTATCATTGATTGCTCACAGTGTCTTCACTGCTGACAATTTGCAGATGCAACATTTTGGAAGCAGGCGTGTTTGTTTGGTACAGCACACACCGTCCCCTGTGTCTTGATTTAGCCGAAGAAAAGTACTCGCTCTGTGATTCAGAAAGATCTTTTGGCTCGTGTTGTCAGTGGTGGATGCTAGGGGTTTGTGAAGAAGGCTGCCCAGTAGCTGTGGATCACAAACACAGAAGTAGTCATTGCACACAAACCACTGTCAGTTCTCATCACTCCCAAAGACCCTGAGGGCTGGACTGTGCATGTGAGTGAGGTGCTTACTTTGTGTTCCTCAGTCCTGATAGCCACCCTTGAGGCACCTTTCATCCGGAGATGTGCTCTCTGCTATTTTCAGCCCCTCTATATGTGAGCGCTGGAACCATCAAGAAGCACTAGATTGGAAAACCTGAGAGTGGCATCAAATAAATCTAAGGTTCCACAAGCATTTCCCCCCACCTATTACAGAGCTCCAACTGACCAGCCAACACAGCATCTAGTTAATAAATAGTTTCCACTGTGATGACTCCTGGGAAAGAGGTAGGAAAAACAAAACATCCCATCCTGTTCCACAGTCTGCATTTAGATTTTTATGTCAAAACCGCAGGGGAAAAGGAAGATACAGTTTTTTGCTGCATACCTGATGAGAGCAAAATATGTAGCCACATGATATTTTCTTTGCGACTAAAGGCTATTATTTTCACGCAATAATCAGTTCAACAGCACAGGACATGTTTACTAAAGTCACTATCTCTTTATGCAGTTGCTGTTTGCTATGATTTTCTTTCTTTCTTTCCATCATTCACCCACTGGGATGATAATCCTGCTGAATGATTAACATTCTGAGCCCCTCTGTTTGAGTGGGACGAGTTCAGAATCCTTGAACCTGAAATTCAAAGCTATCAGGTGTTGCTAATGTGTTTCCAATTTCCTCCCATCCTCTTAATGTAACCCGCTGAAAAACTGCATCAATATTACAGCGAGCGGTGCTTTTCGCCACAATGCTGCCTGTAAGCGTACAAGACAGCTTTCACATCTGATTATGACCCCTCATAAGCAGCGACTGGCGTATCTCTCTAACTCCTGCCCCTAAACATCGCTTAGGGCTACAGAGGCGTTCATATGGCCCCAATCTCTCCATGTCAGAGTGGCAGGAGGGTAATCGCTGGTGACAGAACTGCCCGTCTGAGTAGCTTTCTCTGGTGTGTGCGTGCGTATGCATTTTGTGTGTGCGTTATACTCTCTCTGTCTGAGTGGCCGCACTGTGGCAGATGTGAATCTCTCTCCATCTCTGCAGTAGGCCTCAGGTCTATCGCTTCTCCTCCACCCCTTCCTCGCCCTCATAGTGTGACTCCTGCCATTCACCTGGGAGCACGAGAAGCGATGATGAGCTTCTTGTCCCAAGGCAGCCTGCGGAGATCCTGGGATACAGTGACGGTGTCACGCAACCTATCCAGGGCTTCGGGGAGAATCGGGCTGCTGACATGCAGACAAAGCAGTGGCCAGGCTCTTTGTTGCATGTGGCTGTGGGTCTGTGCATCTGTGCACAGCTGTTTGTACTCATTGCATATATGAAACAGGAATGACAGAGGTGGACAGTGTCACAGGGGAGACCCTCTCATTCTTCCAGCTTTGAAATCGCTCACAAACACACTGTTCACGCACGCACACTGTCCGACACACTGGCATGTAGAAGCACCTGGAGGATAAGAATGCTTATCCATTCCCTTGCCTCCCCTCTGTACAATCTTACCACTGCACATGCCGTTTTGGATTCATTCTGACACTCTCTTTTATTTAGGACAAAATCTTTGTGTCACTCTTTTGAATCTGTCTTTTGGATCTGACAGCGGCAATACATAATAACTCAAGCCTGAACAAAGATCATGTCTGTCTGTCTGAGGCTCCTTTACTTCTTTTACTCTCACTATCACACAAGAGAAATTTAGATCTGGAATATAAAGTACAATCAGAGGCTTGTAATGGGAAAAAAAAAAGGAAATATGAAAGGAAACTGCTTTAAAAACTAATATCTATGTGGTTATTTTCTCTAGAAAAAGAGATTTCTTCCTTTAGAATTGTATTTGGGCTGGAATCAAAGTACTGCAACGTCTTTACAGCCATGAAACTATCAGCAGCATGTCTGTTGGTTCTGGTGATACTGTAACTAAAAGGATACAGTCTCTGCCTTCAGAATTCCTCCTCATCTACATAAGAATTGCAGGATACAATGAGCAAATTTATGACCATGTCTGACAGTTTTTAACCATGAATGCAACACTACATACGGAAGAGAGTAAAAGAAAAAGGGGGGTGGGGGATAGTCAAATGGGGAGAAAAAAAACAGATGGACAGAAAGAAGAGAAGGATGGAAAGTGTGTCTGTGTATTGTGGGGGGTTGGGATGGAAGGATGCGCTTCATTATTTTGCTGCTCAGTTTATTCTTAGCTTGTATGACAACTGCCAGGTTTAGGGAAAATCCAAATTTCAAACACTGAGCTACCACGTAGCCTTGGGCAAACACGCTAAAATCCTCTCCTCATACTGTCTACCTCATATATTGTTAACATTCACAGCACTGAGACAGCGCTACAAACTTTCTCCCAATATTCATGCTCTGCTTGTCATACTCCTGTCACACTCTTTAGACAGATGAATGTAATATTAATCCTCCCACTACCCCTCCTCTGGCTTGCCCCTGACGCCCCTCTCTCAACGCTGCCATGACTCCTATATTTTCCTGCTTGGCCCGGGTCCAACTGAGCTGTCAGGCCGAGGCCTCATCTTAGCCCCGTCCATTGACGTCAAGCCGTGGCGAAGCATTTGTGTGTGGCATCTGCCAAATGGCGATGGCCTGTCAGGCTCCTCTTTCTGTCTGTCAATGAGTAATTGGCAGGCATGCAGTATGTGCAGACACATGCAGGTGGCTGACTCTGCTCAGTGGTACCTTCTATCCCCACCTCAGGACCCCCAAGGGGCCAGTTTAAGCAGCGGTCCTGTGGCGGCAGCCTGCTTGTGTATATATTATGGGCAATATCCTGGACTCCTTCACAAACTTTAAGTGCTAAAATAAAGCATAATTGGCCGTCTGGAGTTGAGGCGTGATGGCATGTATTCATTTTAGGGATTGAAAAGTTTTCCTTCTGCCTGGAAAATGATGTTGAGATAGTTTGTGTTTGTTTATTTAACAGATGGCATTTGTTCTCTGGTCATACTAACCCTGTACCTCCTGCAGTATGCCAGACTTAAAATTCAGCAGCATATGTGATACAGCAGGGGTGTTAGTCACGGTGCAATAGCCAAATCCCAAACAGGTTGTAAATGCAGGTCTGCCTTTCTAGTCCCTCTGTCTACATCCCCATTGCCCCGCTAAAACCTGAGTTCCCAGTGTTCAGAGATTTGCTGGAGGCTGCTCTGAGAGCTGCTTACCTGTCAAACATGAGGCAGAGTTAGTCACTGTAACACAGGGATTGTCAAATAAAGTGTCTAAGAGTGTTAGTTACCATTCGGGTTGAAGCTCTTCCTTTGCTGTTGAATAGTTACCATGTTCATCCTCTTTATTCAAAAAACAAAACATGTATGACCTCTATACTCACAGCATGAAATTCATAACTGGATTTTCATTGGATTTTTCTTTGTATGTATATAATAAGAAACTACTTGTACCTCTGTGCTTTCAACTGATGAAATTGGGTGAACACACCTACCACAAGCAACATTAAATCACTTACTTCACTTTAATCACTTTATCCTGTGTGTAATGGCTAAAACATCTGGGGAATTTGTCTCATCCAATTTTTATGGGTTAAGGCACCATCACTGTTTGTCGCTCAGCAGTTTAAAGATTTAACTTTTCATCCCTGAATTCTCTTCCCACCCTTCTAAGGAAGAGTGGGAAGATGTTTATATGTATTGATCAATTTTTTATTGCAAATATATGAATGGATGTAAAGCAACTTAAAAAGTTAGACCTTCCCCTACCTCCCCACTCTGTTTCATATATCGCCAGCAATGTGCAACACTAACTAATGTGAGCCTAGAAATTGAGTTCACTAATATGAACAAACAACTGAAGCAAATTTTCTCCAATTCCAACACAGCCTCACCACAAACTTCATGTAAGCACAAAAAACCTCTAAAACTTAATTATTAGTCCCCAACCCTTAATCAAACTATAGTATCACAAAGCCACTCTTGTTTAAGCACTACCCCAGCAGTGGAGAATCTAATATACATTTGAAAAAAAATGATGAAATGCTGAATTGTTTCCTTGTGGATTGTCAAAGAAAAAAAACAACTTTAAATTTGTTACTGTCTTTGTAAATCTCTTTATCGGCCCTCTTCTGTGTGCCTGTCATTTGGGGTGCACATGAGAGCATGAAACAAGCAAGTCGAGGGCGTCACGCCGCTGCCCGTTAGACGTTTCTTCCATGCTCTTACCGTCATGTCACCGCCAGTCGCTGGTCTACAGCCCCAATTAATCTCCATTCAAAACCCCAGATGGTCTGGCAGTGATAGAAGGGTAGAATGCTCCTTCTTCTTCTTCTCCTGTAATCCTTAAATTGGCACTGTCCAAACGGCATACAGGGCTGAGTTTTCTTTGCCAGTCCGACCAACACGTCATTGTTTTGGCCGATGCCCAGGTTGCTCACTCATGCCGACTTGCTGAGTGCAAGTATGAAAAAAAAAGCAGACACTAATCACAGGGCTGTAGCAAGACAAGAACCTCAGTCATTACTTTTTGCCTGACCACATAAAGGGCACACACTTCCTGTGTTGGCACTGAATGTTGGCATTCAATATAAATTGTAAGAGTCACAGTGGGTCTGTATACACCACTGCCCACCATTAAGGTAATACAACAAGGAAGAAGCACAGGGGCAGCCAAAAGTTACAGTTTGTGTTTCTTCTGGGCTGTTGGTTGTCGAAGGAAAGTCATCACATACCCTGCACTACATTCCACTGTAATATTTGTATATGTCCAGTAACATAATATATTAGAGTTTTTTGTGGAGTAGTTTTAATCTATAATCTAATCATATGCTCAGGGCCTTTTTGTATCCCAAATGTAAGGTGGTCAAAACACAAGCACACACACACACACACATGCAGCAAGCCTGAAAATTAAAAAAGCAAATATGGACAAACTGACCTCACACCTCAGGCTAGAATCTGCCAATTTAAGCATTAGGCCAAAAGCCAGTACACTGGAAAATGATGCACAAGCGCTCTTAGGCTTTATGGTGTTTTTGTAATATCCATGAAAATTCTAAAAGTTCACAGATGTTGTGTCAAAATGAACTGAATGCATTGATTTTGGACATTAGTACTGTACGACATTTCCTTCTAGCTCACCGGCTAAGCTCCTAACAAGCAGCCAAAGTCTATTGATTTGCCTCAACTTTACCCTGTTGCATCCATAATCATGTTCCAGTGTTGATGATTCCAGTTTGACGATGTGCAGCTCATGTTCAAATTGCTGAGTTTTTATGGATTACTGTGCGTGCAGACCGATGCCTGGGCAAGTGAACAGAACGTTAATACAATTCAGCCCCTGTGCTCTGTGAAGAGCAAATCTCTCATTAGTATGTAAACAGGACCATAGTGGGTCAAAACAACGAGACCCGATGGACTTCTACTCAGAATAATGTGGCCTCGAGTCTTTCCACTGACAGACATTCAGAGCCCAGGAGCTACGAGAGCCAGACCGCCAGCCTCCCTGCTGACTCCAGCCGGCAATCAACAGCATTGTGAGGCCACTGAGAGGTCAATACCCGAGCAAGACACTTATCCACCGCCTCCCAGTAGCCTCCAGAACGGTAACATCTCCTTAAATTGTGAGTGCAAGTCACTAAGTGTTCTCCTACCCTGACACTTCAGTGACCTCAGTAGGCATTGCTGATTTTCCCTCTTCACCCCTTCTTCAAATCATAAGGTCTCTCTGTGGCTCCTTGCCTCCCTCTCTCCTCACCATCAGACGTTGGCTGATTGCAGTTGCTGTTCATTTCATCATGGGTTCTTTATTGTTTCCATCCCATTTGGTGACAAAAGTATCCGGAAATCCGATCCCCTACCCAGGATTTCTTTCTCCATCGCCC
>OMNW01009160.1:0-14559 GCA_900303245.1 Selene dorsalis
CCTCTTCTTCATCTCCCACAAGGCCTTGGGGTGAGGCAGCCTGGCACCAGACAGTTATTCAAACCCTCAGGCAGCTTCAGAACAGGTCAGAGACAGAAACAGAGAAAGCTGAAGAGAGAGGTAGTGAAAGAGAGGCAGAGAGAGAGAGAGGGAAAGAGAGAGAGAGAGAGAGAGAGCAGCTGATTATTTTGATTAACTGCTGCTCTTAACTACAGATTGTGGGATGTAGGCTACTGCTTTTGAATAGTAAGAACTGAGACTTTATGAAGTCTTTTTGGATAATATTCAGTGATTGTTGGGCATTGTTTGCTGGATTTTCATAAAAAAAAAATCCTTTAGAAAACACAAAATACATTTTAAAGTCTAAGAAACTAATTTGCTTCTTTGACTACTATTATTTCCTTTGTAGATTCCCCCTCAGTCTTTAAACCCATCCCTTTTAAAACAGAAAAATAAGTTATTCAGCCATAAATTAATTTAGCTTTTTATTATGTTTTATTTCATTTTAATCCCATGAAACAGGAAATAAAAGCAGGGGGATGCTGTGGTTGGATTAAAAGTCGTCTTTGTAAACATTGTGACCCATGTCTTTGACATGCTTCCTTTCTCCTCTTGAAGAAAGTCTCTTCATAACAGGAACGCCAAGAGATGAAGGTCTCTTTTAAAAGAGGACATGGGATTGGGAGGCAGACTTTGGAGTCTTTGTGAGGCATGTGGGCCTGTGTTTTGTGTCGGTTTTGTTCTTCCAAATCCTCCTTGGTTTGTGTTTGTTTCCGAGCTCTGCTTTGAGCGATTAGGGGACGAGGGTTTGAACAGCTTGGTTAAATGAAGACATAATTTCAGCCCTTTATTGTAGCTTTGAATAGTCGTCTTTTTATATCGATAAATGACACTGGTTTGAATATTAGATGTATTGAAGGTTTGCTCTTAAAAGAGGAATAGCCTAAAGTGTTTGAAAAATGTTTCTGTCACACTGGACTTGAGGCTGGTTCGCTCTTTATGTGATGTGAGTATATTGTATTGGACAACTGATGTCAGTAAACCATGCCACCAGAGATGAGCCATATCACAAGAGGCATCACTAGAAATCTGAGTTGTGCCATTAGACAGAGAGAAAGGCAGTATCTTGAGAGAGAGAGGGAGAGAGAGGGGAAGGGGAGAGACACAGAACGGATTGTTCCACAACAGACTGACGGACCTTTTAGCCTTATCTTCCTGAGCTACTCTTACAGAAAACCAAGGAGAGGAGGGAAAAGAATGCCCTGCTCTTTCTCTCCCTCCTTTTTCCCATTCTCTCATTTCTCCTGTCTGTCTCTCCCTTCCTTCTTCATTTCTTCTTCTCCTTTTGTCCATCAGTCTTTACCCGGCGTTTTCTTAAAAAATCCTCTTAACCCCTTGCACTCCTTCCATTGTCCCCTCTCCTCAGTATCTTACCTTGATTTTTTTAATATCTTGTTTCTCTCCACACCACTATCTTATCCGTACTCGGCTCTGTCGGAGCTCATTGGCCCTACAGATTGGTAAAAGGTTGATTTGTAAGCCACCTCAGAGTCAAAGCCGCAGTTGGCTGTTACACTCTGTAAAATAGATCCCTCTCTCCATCTCAGGCTCACGCTGTATGCATGACAGCTTTTCAGGAGGGGTGCCATACAAACGTGGGCCCAGTTGCCTTTGCGAGAACATCTTATTTGCATTTGTTTACATGTGCCACTCTCTGCACATTTGGATGTGCTGCATGTCATGATGTTGTTTTTTTTTTTTTTTTTTGCCCAGATCCTGATACACATAGACACGCACACACGCAAGAGTATTTGCTTGTGATGACACTGTGAGTCGTCCCTCTCCTCCCTCTCTGACAGAATGAAACGGATGGATAATTAGATATCAAAGGGAGGCAGGCAGGGTGTGGCGAGGCGCGCGGGCCCCTGCAATGGTAAAGCACTTATTAATGAGATAGGGCTTATCTGCTCTCCTCCCAGGAATTCTGCCTTTGATCGGCCCGACTCCGGACTTAATACATTTTTGATTGATAGGCTGAGATGACAGAGAGAGGCGGCGTGGATGGGGTAGATGGGTGGAGGGGCGTGTGTACGTGTGCAAAGAAGTAAGGGGGGCAAATGCTCGGATGCAACTGTAACGATGCCCTTCACATGATTAAATAACTTATGACAATAGCATTTCACCTTAAGGGATGTGATACATTAAGATGAGCGTACACTACTTGTTTACATGTTAAATAAATCTTAGTTACACAGACACACACATACTGTAAGGATGCGCACATATGCAGCCTCACATTCCTCTGCCCACACAGGCATAGATTATCAAAGACAACCCAAACAGACAGGCGGATTCAGTCCCCTTAACCCCGACCATAACTCACACACCGGGGCACCAGAAAATCTTTTCCCTAAGACAGAGCAGGCGAGGGGCAGGCCTGTGGAGGGGGACCGAGATAAGGCCCTTTCCCCATCTGGAGATGAGTTATAGCCCACCCAGGAGGATGTGGCTAGAAACGATCCACCCGGACACGCCGCTCGGCTCCCTGGGATTGGTAGAGGCCGGTGTACTCCCGTTAGTGAGGCAGCGGGTGACCTCATGGACAGAGATAACAGTCCCACTCTCAATAACACCTTGACCAGAGGGAGGAGAGGCAACATCGAATCAGTGAGCCTGCACACACACACACACTAAAATCCACACATATCATACAACTCCACCCCCACTCCCTCTCCCCGCCCGACAAGAGGTGACTGAGCGTAACCATTATAGCACCGTGTCACCTTGTTATGAGTCTCTGTCAGTGTGAGACGTTGGGTAAATTAAAGAAGCCATAACTGCTGCTCCGTCAACAGCCCGTCACCCCTCATTTATTACCATGCCAACAGGCGGATGGATAAAGCCCCTCCTCCCGCATCAAGAGGACAGATCGATCAATGTGACAGGCGCATTTCAGGTCTCCAAATCAATCACACTAACAAAGGCAGGTGAAAGAAGCGGTGTTTGTTTTTGGGTTTTTTTTTTTCCAGTGGACTACAGATGTGTTTCTGGATGAGTCAGGAGAAAAGGCCTGGACATATCCTCTTTTGCCTTGAAACCAAAGACTCAAACTTTATATAACTTCCGGTACAGATGATATCTTGGTCTCATGATTAGGTTTTGTTTGTGTGTTGTCCGTCTGTTTTCTGCAAATGTCCACTAAAGCTATGGATCGCGAGCATGTAGATGACGCGTGCTTCAAAATGAAACTCCACGGTCTGTGTTCATCATTCAAAAGGTTACAAACAAAACTGTGCAGTAAGCTGACAAAAACGATAATCACGTGCAAACATGGTCAAAAACTAGTGTGCTCTCTCACTCTATCACACATCTAAACCAATAAGAAAACTGTAGTCATTATTAGTATTAGATAAGCACTGCAATGAACTATAGAGCTGCTTATTATCTTAAAATGCAAATCAAATCAAATAATGGTAATAGCAAATGGCTCTAACAGGTTTGACTGTAGCATCTCTTACTTATCGGTTATTGTTCTGTATTATATTGGAGATTCAATGTGTTGTCAGATAATTCATTGCAGAAGGTGCTGTGTCAGTGGTCAACGCAGAACCACAGGCACATTTTTAAACTCACACATCAAAGTTTTGAGTTTTACATATAGACCCAGGCTGTAATGCTGGACACAGCGTGAGAGTGCTGCTGCATGGGAAACATGATGAAACGGAGGCTGCGTTGAACAGAGATGGGGAGGAAAGCGAGACAGCGCAAGGAGGGGGTTAGATGATAAGAGTGGGAAGAACTGATAGAGTGGAAGAAACCGTGTAGAGAAAGAAAATGATTAAAAACAGCAATCATCCGTCAGAGACTGATAAACCAACCAGTCGTTAATTGGAAGCGTGCAACTCGTGGGGATATGGTTGGATTAGGTTCACTTCTTCCCTTTGCTCTCTGTCTGTTCTTCCCCTCCTCTCTCTTCTCTCTCCTCCTCCGTGGACATTAATGTCTGGGAGACACGTTCCATTATCAACAGTTGAAATTATTACAGTTAATGTAATATTTGTTTTTCCACAATTTGTCCATCCAGTGGGGAGACACGGACGATTTTACAGCTCTTCCACTCCTACTGTACAGCTGGAACAAACTTGGGGAGACGCAATGCCCATTTGTAAGAGAGGAAGATGAAAAAGGAAGAGATTCAGAGATGGAAGGACAAAGAGCAGTGAAGTAGTAGATATTTTTGAGTGATCTACGCTTTTGGGGCATATAGGAGATGGGAGATGGGTGGTGGTCCATAAACAAAGGGCTGACAGCCCACCCATCACCCGGGCAGGTCTGGCTTGTGCTGCCTAGATAAAACAGGGCTGCTGCCTCCTGTATCAACACCATCCATCATCCATCTTTGCCTGCCTGCACGCTCAGTCACCCTCACACCAGCCCTCTCACTCCCTACACCTGCCCCTCTGCCAGCCGTGTGCCCTGTTACCATCAGACCTTTCACAGAACTTTGAATACAACAACCAATCTGCATTTCTGTTTTCCACGGACACTCTTCATGTTTTGGCCTAGTTTGTGAACTTTTCCACTCAACTCGGACCATGCGGCTACCTAGTACTAGTAGTTTCTTGGTGGGTCTGTGAGTTTGTCCACTCTTGTGTTGTAGTAGTAAATGATGCATCTTAAGCTCAACTTTTGGAGGATGAACATTAATCACTGATATGTCCACCGTCCTCTGTGCCTTTATCTGTTGCTGCTGACTTTTGGCTCACAGCGACACTGACAAGTAAAATGAAAGCGTTGTTTTTTTTTTGTTTTTTTTTTTGATTATGCGAGAACTATTCACATTTTATGTATTTTGCTCGTCAAATCAGACAAAGCAGCGGTGTGACTGAGCTTTGGCAAAATAGTACTCTCCAAAACTGGCCTGACAAAATATTAAATGATGATTTAGGAAACTTAAGCCCCCCTCAAAATGACCCTTCAGGCCACTATTGTTCCCTCGTCAATTTGGGTTTTGTATGAGCATCTCGTCCTTTTCTTTGTTGCTCGTGGGGAATGGAAATTATGCAAATGGAGATGGGCAGACTGAAGGAAAAATGTTGACATCTCCCATCCTTTCTGCCCCCTAAATACACACACATCATGCACACACAATTCAGAGAGCTCTCTTTTGGCCCAGTTTGGTGGGTCTGTCTCTTTTGGCTGTCTCTCAAGCATACTTTAACAATCGCAGCCATATTGCTGGTGTCCCATTCTTTCTTCTATCCATTCTGGCCCATTTAAGTCGGGCTGGACAGGTGCGAAGACAGGGAGACAGAATACTGTCAGCCATTGTAACAAACAATATTGGGTTATCTAATTCAAGGAGAAAGGGAGCAGAAGAGGTAAAAGTTGTCTTGAGTTTGAAAAAAAAACATGCTTTGATTAGCTGCTTTCATCTGTGCCGTGGGATGCATTTTAAACATCGTCCTACTGCAGTACAGAATGAATAAGATTTTTTTTGCCTCAAAGACGCAGACATTTTAATGATGGTTTGGTGCAGGGGAAAGTTTGTAGATTTAATTCCTGTGTTCTTCATTCAGTTCCTCTGAACAGAGGGGAATTAAGAGATACAGACCTGGAGACTGAGCAGAGCAGGGCAGCTGGGGAAATGGCTCAACCAGAGGATGAATTAAAATGAATAAAAGCCAAGAAATGGGAAAATAGCCTATCACTTGTGCACCATAATGTACAAAGTGCAGATATCACTGTCCTTCTGTGCCGGGGGGCTCGAGGCTCCATGTTCTCACACTAGTGGAACAAATGAGAGTAAACGGAGCCAGAAAGCATAATGATTGTCCATTAGTCTGTCCCTAAACTCTGCTTCCTGTCGTAGCTTTAGGGAAGCAGAGTTTCTGAGCTGTGGGAACCCATCACGTGACCTCGGTCCACCCTTTGAATACCCCCAGTCTGCCCTAATGGGCCGACACACAACTCCCAGTGTATCCGTTGAGAGTTGAGCACCGAGTCGGGGTTCACTGAGAGGTTCAAAGGCTCAGTGCAAGTCTGGGACTAAAACACAAAGTGGTTGAAATAATATGAAAGAATGAAGGTCGCGTATTGACAGAAATAGTCGCATGACGTATGTTTGATTTGCTTAAATGTAATGCAAAATTACAGGATGTTATCAGTGGTAGTGTGATATGATAGTAGACTATACTTTGTCATAAGACCTTGTCAGTTTGCCTTTGTCATATGTTACTGTGATTTTTGTATTTAATATTGAAAATATAGTACAGTTTGAGATGTTAGAGATGTATCATTGAATACAGAGAAAGTGATTTTTAACGATCAAAACCCCCACAAAAACTTGTCTTTTGTTATATTTGCATACTTTTTATTAAATGGTAATTCATCACAGTAAAATTTTAGTTTTTGAAACAAGACTACAACTAAAATTAGTTTTGACTGTTTTGACATTTTTAAGATTTGCAATATAGCAATTAATGATTTTGTCTAAGGGATGTCCAAGTGTCCATCACAATGTTTGTGTGTGACCAACAGTTCAAAAACACAAAAAATATTCATTTTACTTTGCTATGAAAAAAAGGACAAAAGTAAATCCTGATCAGAGGTGTTGCATACACTGAAACTATAAATCATTATTGATATCTTCAGAAAAATGTAGGTAACTATTTTTTATGATACGACGTATCGTAAACGTAAACGTACGTATTGTCTGTACCCAGAGTATGAGAGCAAACTGCCTTTTTCTACCCTGGATGAAAATCCGGTTCCTCTACATAAACACTATTTTACAAGCTGACACTTTTCTTGAGTGAATGAGTTATTTCTCTTCATAGACATGACAAATGAGCACCATCATCTGTTCATGATGAGCTCATAGCTGCATCCCATCAGCCCTAATGATGATGATCTTCAGTCACGCGTGGCCGAAGAAAGAGAGCAGTGCATTTAAGACCCCCGAGCTCGGCATCGTGTCTATTAACCCCTGTGACTCAGCTGTTGACACTAACCCCACCCCAGTGTAACGTTCACACATCAAACAGCCACAAGCGACACTTCTCTGTCTGTGTGGTTGGACTGACACGATCTGATGTGATGCAAGCGGTCTGAGTCGGCAAGTGTGAGTGTGTCTGAGTGTGTGTTTGTGTGTATGAGAAAGAGATGGAAAGGAAGAGCGCTTCATGATATTAGTGCTGAGGAATGCGATGTGTTGGAGGTCATGTGAAACACCACCGGCACTCTGAGCAACCTTTAGGAGGCCTATCACGACACGACCCGGAAGAAGTCAGGTCATGTGTCGGGGCAAAAGGCTCGTCTCTGTTGACAGCACCCTTTCCAATCTATACACAACTCTCACTCCACAACCTCCTGGGAACTGCGCTCCTTGGCCGCTCACTTTAAAGCGCTCTGTCCACACAGGAAGAGACACGCTGACGTGACTGACCGCAGCATAGAGAGCCATTGTTGCCAGTTAGGATATCAAGGAGCTGTTCTCTAGGGGTGCGAGTTGAGGGGAAAACTTCCCCCAGGAAGTGCTGTGGTGGACTAATCGAAACCACATCTTGATGTACCTCACTGATTAAACCCCCTTAGGTTTACAATTTTAATCCCAGACATGGAAAGGTGTCCATGGCTTGAACCACGTGGACCACGTTGATCAATGTCTGGGGATCTAAGAATAGAGAGGGATGGAGATGGGGGAGGAGGAAGGGTTGACATAAAAGTCACAGAGTTCAAGTTGCATGTTAAACAAACAGCAGGGCCTTTTGAATGGCTGGAGCCTGAGGTTGGCGCAAGTTAAGTAAATTAGTGTAAATTTGCAGAAGTAACTTAATTTTAAGAGAAAACAAATGGTGGAATTTTAATTGAAGACAATAGTGGTCAACTCACCAGACAGAAGGGGAAGAACGAAGCGAGATGATGGAAAGACTAATGGTTTGTGTAGGCTGCTTATCGCTGCCCTGTGCTTTGTAAGTAATGTGTGGTAATGCATAGGACATAGCACGATGAATAATAAGGAACCAAAAACACATTCAGTTGTTGTAGAAAAAAAAAAAAGCTGCATCGTTGAGACTGTGTCTTGTTTTTGCTCCGACGTGGTTCGCTGCACTGACGTCACTGGGCCTGACTGACAGGAGTCACACTTCACTCTCACCGATGAAAGTGATAGGAAATGAAATGCAGTTAATCAAGTTGAAACAAGCAAAACAATGACAATGTGACAATGACGGCAGAGACTTCACAACTGAACTCATGGCACGCATTTAAAAAAAGAAAAAAAAGTAAAATATTGTAGCTGCAGTTAACCTACTGCTTCAGCACTGGCACCTTCAAAAATACGCACCCAAATGTGCACCTATACAAGTGGTTATGTCTCTGGTTGTTGTCTTATGGACACACCAGGCAAAAAATTATTTTCAAATAGTTCAGGCCTAGGGTTTTTTTTTCTTTTTAATATGAAATCTCAAATGTCATTTTGGTTCCAATATTGACAGAGCCGGTGGTAAATTCAAATAAATACACAAAATGTTATTAAAGACCTGATAATGGCACAGGGGCTGCTCTTGGCCTTGAGAGCACATCGAGCCTTTCTCAGAGTACTGCAGGTCCTGAATGAGATTGGTTCTTTAACTTAATGAGGCCATCAACAAAACCATTTTCCACTCGAGTTTTGGCTGAATCTGCTGAACGACTACTTACCACCTCTGGTCTCAAAATGTACGCGCAGTATGCATAAATACCATTTGTTACAGGAACTATCTAACAAACAGATGAGTTAATCAGCAGAAAGTAATCAATGAGAGCATTTTAAATGGCCCATCAGTGATGAAAGTTGTCAGTTTCAGTCTCCCTCCTGTAGCTGCATTAATTGTTTGGCTTGTTTATTAAGAGACTCATATATGAGCTGACTCATAAATCATCATTAGTATTCAGCTGGCCTGAGTAGGTGCTTCTGTAATTGTACCAACCGTTAATTTGCTGTTTCTCTTATCTTGTCATTTTAATTGTAAAGTTTCATCATGCCCATATTAATACTAACATTCTCATTTACTAGAAAGTTAAATGTTAGGTAGTGTAATTTTACTCTTTCGGAAAAAAACGAGTAAATCAGTTAACTCAAAACCATTCATTTAAACGTGAGCGCTTCATAAATCATATTATTAATGTGCGTGTCATGTTATTAAACCACAAATAAGTTAAATGTGCGTGTGTATAGTGTACTCCTTCTTGTTTCCTTGATGATATAAAAGGAGAAGCCTTATTTAAACAAATCCACTGCATGTCAGTTGCAAAGCTTTTTAGTAAGGTCAGAACAGCTCAACTTGTCAGTATGTGCACATCTGTGTGCAGCATGTGCATGTGTGTGCATGCACTCTTAATGTGCGTTTTAATGTTTTAACATATGCAACCCCTTATAAACAGTGTTTTATGCAAACAGTGGCAGCGCTCCCATCAGATAAGGCTCCAGAACAGGAGAAGGAGACGGTCTTGTGAGGCAGAGAGGGGTGGAGGAGAGACAGAATGAGTGAGGGGGTGAAAGCGGAGGCAATGTGAGAAATGAGCACAAAACATTGTGGCCAAGAAAATGTCTCTTTTTGAATGTTTTGAGACAGCTAAATAAACAGCCACACATTTGTTAGAGGGGTATTTTTATCTGCCATTTTTAGCATCGCTTTCGCATCAAAATACTCTTAGCTGGTTCTGGTGTTTTGCAACTGATAGCAGCTTTAAAAGCACAAATAGGCAACATGTCAACAAAAATTTTACTTTTTTTTTTTCCCAACAGAAGGAGAGCCATGTAGCTGTAGCCTTTTACACTGGTTTTTATCCTGTAAAATCCCACATTTTCCCAGCATACTGAGCTGATATCAGCTGTCCATTGCAGTCCACAGTGGAGCACGGTTTTAGGTGTTTTTTTTTTTTTTTTGACATAATCTGATGTGGTGTGTGTGTATGTGTGTGTATCTGATGGCAAGAGACGGCATGGCATTGGTCACTTTATCATTGCTAATGTAATCTCTGGCTGCCCTGTACTTCCTCTACCAACACAACATAAATAAAGGCCTGCTGCTGGATGGAGAAAAATGTAACACAACTTGGCCCAGTCTTTTCCAGCCATCTATCTCCCTATCTTCTATCTCTCTATCTGTCTTTAACTTACTCTATTTTACTTCTCAGCAGAGGAGAGAAAAAATGTTTCCAGTCTCCTCTTCAGTTTTGATGTGTGTGTGTGTATGTGTGTGTGTGTCTCGTCTTCCATTTTAACTTTCTCAGCATTTCTCCTTTCTGTATTATGATTTCCTCTGTTTTTGAAGATTGCGGAAGCACTGTGGTGTTGACTGAACTACTGCTCTGCCCTAGATCAGCTAAATCTCTCATTTTGAACACCCCCCGCCAATTTCTGTCACTCCGGGAGACAAATGTGCATCACTGAGTTCATTCCCCCCTCTCCCTGTGCCCACTGGCTCCCTGAAACTCAGTTCCTTTCGCCTTTGAAGTGCTGCGTGCAGAATGAAGATTCTTTGCATGGTAAATTCGCCCAGTTGCCCGCAGCGTATCCATTACACAAGTTTAAAGAATGCTTCAGAGTCGTTTTGGAAGGGCTCTTTTTTCTCACTTCACAACCAATTTCTCTGTGTTTTGAACTTCGGTAGTCATGAGCCATGTAATCTGTAAATTGGGCCCTTTCTTCCAAGCTTGCGCTCCACCATCGAGCAGCGTTTGATGTGCAATTATTTTGCTCATTACAAGTTAATTTTATTGTTATAGTTTGCAAATGTTTCTTGGGGTCATGATGTTAAAAGTTTCTGAAGAAGTGAGAAAGAGGGAGAATTAGCGAGTCGAGCGTATGTCACAGCGGCGTGGAGAGCTCATTTGAGATGCCGGAGCTGGCTATCTCTCTGCTCACTTTCAAGCCTTTTAGAAACAACCTGCTGGGTGGTTTGAATAGCTAAGGAGAAGATGATCTGGGATTTAGTGTGGAAAAGGGATCCAAGGCCCTTTATCTGCTGTAAAAGGTTGGGAAAATGGAGATTTGTCGTGTTTGTTAGAACGGAGGCATAATCTCTTCCACAGAGAAATCTTAGCAGTATGGGAATCATACGTCCCATTTATTTAGCCTTTTGTCCCCCATTCTCTCTACACACACATCTTCTTGGCAACCTGGTGTGATTACGTATGTGTTCACACTGTTGATATGAGAGGGAGGAGATGGTGAGGGGAAAAAATCTGTTGTGTTTCGTTTTTTTTTTTTTTTTTTTCCCCAGAAATACCAGATTTGAGTGTCTTGCTAATTTCATATAGAGGAGGATCAACACATTAATTATGTCTGGCTCATGAACAAAGCAATTTTTTGGAGCTGCTAAATGTCATTGTTAGAGCTTGGCAGTACAAGTCTGAACATCATATAACCATGCCGCTAAGCATTAAATTCATGTCACTGAATTATGCCGTCACGCTTTGTTTACTTTATTTCAGTAGCTGCTAAATCCATTGATGGAAATGAGATTGGATTTTACAGTGACATTTTACTTTGCCTCGAATTGTTTCGTTTTATGATATCCCAAATCATTTGGTTAAAAAAAAAACAAACGATACAAAACTCTTATTGTTTTCTCTGTCTTGTCTTAAATAAAGACAGCTGGTTTAATTTTATTGCTGTTTTTAATGTTTGATCCAGTCACCCTAACTCAAATAAATGTATAATTAGCCTTTAGCTGTGGGACAGAGAAACACACACGTGCCCAAATTGTTTTTTTAGACTCTCCTTTTCATCTGAGTAGGAGATTATGCTCTGTGTGCTTTCTTTTACTTCTCTTTCATTTCTCTCTGTCTCATGGCGAAGGCAAATTCTGTGGGACTCTGCTCTTTAATAGCGTCAACGGTACATAAACTTTGTTGACAACAATAGCTACTGGCAAAGCGCCTCCGCAAACAAAGGAGAGCCAACAGGTTCAAAGGCAATGCATCACTCTGCTTCTGACTCTTCATTATTCATCCCTCTGTCTTTACTTTTCATCCCTCATTCTCCTCTACGCTTGTGTGTGTGTGTGTGTGTTTTCTTTGTGGCTCTTTGTCTGTTAAACTGCTACATGGTCTGGATACTGAGGCTTATTAGCTGTTGAGTTTAATTAAAAAAGGCCATTCATATGAAAATGGGAGTCTGATAGCGATTGCTGTCCCCAGCAGCTTCCTCCTGTTACTTTTAATTAGACACCCACTTGATTGACATCAAGCCTACTGGCTGGCTGAAGCCTTGTGTGTGTATGAAAGTGTGTGTGTGTGTGAGAGAGAGAGAGAAAGTGTGCTCATTCATGAGTGTCTGTGTATGTGTGCGGGCATTTTCTACACAAACATATACACAGATGTGCACAAATACCAGCTAAGGTCATTAAGGCATTACCGCAGGAGACTGTACATCAAAGTTCACTTTGTCGTCATGAGGTAATTATCCGCACAGTAGCACAGCGCCGGCTGCCCACCTTGTCACTCATGTCCTCCAGGTCACGTTGAACAAAGAACAGTAACCTTGTGATTATGAACAGGCTGCGCAGTGTTACTGTGTTCAGTCACACCAGCGCCGCTCGTCCATGTTGATGGAAAAGGTGATGAGCTACTTTTCCCTTTCTATTTGTCCTCTCTTTGCTTGTCTGCTCCGTCTCTCCCTCTGTCTCTGGAGAGAAGTGGCTCTCTTCATCTGTTTTCAGTGCACGCTCCAGCTCTCGCTACCTTATTATTATACTGTCAGTGGCACGTGTCTGGCTGATAGATGTTCTTCTCAACTGTTTACTACAAGCAGATGATTTAACTAAGGCTTTCTGTTCAACTTGACCTCTCCTCTTTTCTTCTTCTAAAACAAGATGACTTCATCAGTTGTTTACGACGACTCCATTTTATGGGATCAGGCAGGGGAATAAGCTCGCTGTATGGCTGATGGGATAGGGTGTATGCCTGGTTTAAGATGAAAAAGGTGTTTTTGTGTGTGTGTCACGGTGGAAATTTAGGACGTCCATGTATGTGTGTGTTTCTCCCTTCACATTGCTGTTATCACAAAGCAGATTGTGTGCAGTGCGGCCTCCTTTTGTGCAAATTTTATTTTCCAAACACAGCAGCTCGTGTGTGTTGCAGTAATAATGCACTCATACAACAATACAGTGCACCTTTGCAGGCTCTAGCAGAATGTAGCCCAGAGTAACAGCCTGTTTCATGTTAAGGGCTAAGTAAGACCCACCTCCATGCAGACTGGAGTCTCCAGCAGAAATGGCCCATCAGAAGTCACTGCTCTGTAAAGTTGTGTTCCTTTCCTCGTGTTTTGTTTTGATTTGCCGGACGTTTGGGAATGATTTGGGAGAAGGGGCTGATGGCGGCAGGGATACCAGAGCGAGACATGCACAGTGGACCTGAAATGTTGTTCCAATTACCGCCTTCATTATGGGTTTGTCATCCGCTGTTTAGACGCGCAGCGGCCCGATTTTCATGCTGGTGCAGGAGAGGCCGCTTGTTTTTTTTAGTTTTTTTTTTTTTTTTCCTCCATGCATTGGCAGGAAACAGCCACCAATAGGGGGCACTCTAAGAAATGAATGAATAGAAACAAGAAAGGGAAAGGAACAAAATGGTTTGGACATGTTGGTTGTGGTGTTGTTCTTGGTCTGCACACAGAATTTGAAATCTTAGGTCTTTTGTTATTGTGTTTTTAAGTATATTTTTTGGGGCTTTTTGCCTTTAATTGATAGGACAGTTGAGACGGACAGGAAACAAGGAGGCAGAGAGAGAGGGGGGATGACATGCAATAAAGGGTCACCAGATTCAGGATTTGAACCGGTGCCCGCTGCAGCGAGGACTACAGCCTCTGCGTATGGGGCGCCTGCTCAGCCCAACGACCTATAGAGCGCTGGGTTATCGTTGCGTTTTAGATGAAAATAACATCAGCATGTTCCGCTTTTTATTTCATGCGTCTTTGAAAGAAGAAATTACAGAATTACTAAGTTGTTTTGTTTTGTTTTGCCTCAGATTAGCTCTGTTTAAAGGCCCACAAGCCGCTCTGTTACACTGTGTTCTCTCCTTCCTCTCAGACAGATTAAATCACTGGTGTGACTCGGAAATGCTCCAAGCAATAAGGCAGGATGGAGCACGTACAAAAGGCCCTAACATGGTTTGAAAGCACCAGACAGAGAGTGAGACGGTACGGGAGTGTGTTGATGTAACATATCATTGTGGCGACTCTCCTGAGTTAACACCATTAGCCAAAACAGTGCGAGAGTCCAGATGTCTCCCTGAGCCGTCAAGGTGAGTTACCTGGGCTGACTTACCTGGCCTCCCAATGCCCTGCAGGATACAGTGTTTCAGCCAGGCCCTGTGTCCTCCCCTCTCCACAGCACTTAGCAGTGATTAACCCCGGATTCGGCCGGCCCACCTGCCATCTGACTACCATTACAGTCCTGCTTATCTGCCTCTCCATCTCCCTACAATAGGGCCGGGGCCTGGGCTAGGATGGGGGATCAGGCTGGGGAGGGCTGCCTGCTCTGTTTAATAATAAATCATTAGCTAAATACTTTT
>OMNW01009161.1:0-15647 GCA_900303245.1 Selene dorsalis
GGTTATGAAGGATAGGAGGATTACACTCAAAGGCAATTACTTAAAGTGCTGATTACCTGCAGAAACTGTAACCAGTAATGCTGCTGGAATTGTTAATTTCCATCACAGTCATAAAAGCGTTCTGTTAAACAGGGCTCATTTTAATCTACATATTGTCCACGATATGAAAAATCCCACAGTTTAGATGCCACAATTACACTCAGCAATGCAATAACTCCAAAGCATCATAAGCATCCGTGATCTTATTACTGCATATTTACAGTAACTGCAAAAGATTACAGATGTCATCTTTTTTGGAATCAGATTATTGTAATTCCATTACATCTAATCAAATACTCCTCCTCGGCCCTGCTGAGTTCACAGAAAGCAGCATCCCTGACAGTCCTCATGTAGATGCAGGTCTACGTGGGCAGTGAAGGAGAAATATGGTCGGCCTCTGGTGAGCAAGGCATGTATAGCTGAGTGGCCATCCATCACGACCCTGCGGCGAAGAACCATACGCGCTCCATCCCCACAGACCCCTTCTCTCATTGGAAGGAGAGGGGATCGGGAGGAGACAGGACAGTAAGGGAGAGGGCTCATAAACATACTCCCTCAGGACGGGAGGGGGGATGACATGTAAAATCTTCTAACACAGGGTTAGAGTAAAAAAATGTCTGGCCTCTTAGATTGATGGACTAAGCTTCTGTGCTTGCAGTGTTTTTTTCCGCAAGCACAATACACACGGGTGTATGGCTATGATTACTTGTAGTCAAACCGCGGCTGGGAGTGGATGGCGGCTGCAGTCTAAATATTAGGATTAATGACCACACTGGTCAGTCTAGTGAAGCATCATTCATACTTCTATTGCGTTCCAATGCCATGCAGGCAAACAATAACAATAAAGACAACATCTGGGGTCTGAAAAATATAAACAGTTTGTTTTTCTAGCCTCTGATCAAATACAATGCTGTATACGCTGTGACAGAGTGGATAAATAAACAATAAGTGGGATTACTTGAGCTCTGCTGTAAGTGAAGTGAAGCAAAAATCAATATGTAAAATAATGAGGGGCTTTCAAAACCTATGTTCTGCTGGCCATGCTAATGCATTCAGATGATAATATGTGCCATAATGCAGAGCTGGCAAAATGTCTGTTCTCCCTCCACCTATAACCATTGCTCTGTTCTGCTCTGTTCTATGAGATCAGCTGATATAGTGATTATATATTCAGCTGGTCTGGTTGAAAAGTACCACAGAGAAGTGCAGGAAGGAAATGAAGGAGACACCAGGCTATGCGGTGCTCTAACCAGGTCATACGTGCCTCAACACAATAACTTTCATTCATAATCAAAAATGTACTAGCAGTGTTGCATTATGATTTCCCCAGAGGACCCTGGGTGGTGCAGTCACCAGGCGACAATGGCGCTAACGTGCATGCCAATGAAAAGGTCTCCTGATATACTTCACAGGGGCATCGCAGGGTTGAGCGAAAACCATACTGACATTGCTTCAGAAAAACTGCACTTAGGTCTATTTATGGTCACAAGAGGGCTCTTAGCTTGCGATAAACAACAGTATTGGTTAATACATGGAGCCAAAGGTTAGTGGTATCATCTGTCCTAGGTTTTTTATTTAACTGTGACAGTGGTGCACATGCACAATGCAACAAAAGAATAAAACAGATGTTCCATTGTCTGGCGTTCACTGCTATGTGAGCTTAGTCATTTCGCAGTGAAGAAAAGGATGGGGTCTGGAGTGATTAAAAAGAAGGCTGCATATGTGTGATGACGGTGCTTTCTGTATTATTCAGTATATTTTGCCTGGCATGTAACCTGTCTCATCCAATGAAAGTAATTTTAGCCAGCAGCAAATACACGTGGTGAAGTCCGTTGCTTAACTGGGCACTTTTTCTGCCGCCCTTGCCACAATGCATCTTCAGTGTCCTGTAACTGAAAACCGTAGCTCTGTCACTCTCCAATCCGGCCACTTCAGGGGCATCCGGGTCTCACACACCGAGCTGTGGTAATCTCTCAATATTGATCCAATCAGGTGGTAAAGGCAAATATGTTAAAGTGCACAGTGAAGCCTGCACAAGAGGGCTGAAATGTGATGCTAAACAGGAGCCACAGTGCTCATTTTGTTCTCTTTGTGGTTTAAACACACTTTGCCTACACCTACGTAAGCCCCTATGAATCTTGTTAGGTAAGTTGTGGCAGCCACGTTCTATAGAGGAAGACTCAGAACACTGTGACTGATCTCAGATCTGTGCAGACATCTTGTCTTTTTGCTTCCATATACCTTTCCACAGCTAATGAGCAGCCGTCTTCCACCGCGTGAGACGTTCTTTTTCCTGGCTTGTGTCAAGAAACACTGGCGATTCATTACCAGGGAGGAAAGATGGGGGGGGGCATGGTTAAGCCTGAGCTTTAAGACAGACAACTATGTCCCCTAATCCCTTCTGAGCAGCCGTAAGCCCTCCGTTATCACTCGTTAGAATTGTGCATCCCTTAAACACATTAACTTAGGCCCTAATGCAGGCCCCTTTTGTATGACACAGCAGCTGCTCATAGCAGCCAGTCACTGGGCTAAGAAGGACGAAACATGCTAATTGCTGTCAAACTCATTTAATTGGGTAACAATTGTTAGTGTTGGAGTGTTTTTTTAGTGGATGCTAAGTATCAGCACATTTTACGGCAATCAACGCTCCCCTGGCAAGCTCTTGAGGCAAATGCAATTCCATGCTTTCCCTCAAACATGTGTCAGAGAGGGGATCTGATGATATAACCAGACATGAACACACACATTGACTGCCACTCAAGCATGCATTCACATGGTTATATATTCACAACTTTCTATTTCTCTCTGCCAATCAGACTGGATTAGTTTTCTAGTTATCATTAAACAAGTGAAAAGGATCGGAGCTACAACCTCAAATCTCCCCTTTGTAGGCTATGCTACAGGAAGTCTCCAGCCACAGCGTGCACTACCCCTGCACTGGCCTTCACACACCCTGTATCTTCAGTCTAGCTACCAGCAAAGGCACTTTTAGCTGCATGAATAACTCATGACATAAAGCATCTAGAGACTTGTGGTGGGATTACCCCTGTTTACATTATTACATGAATACTCCTTACTCATGGACAGGACCACACCTTTCATTTTGTTCTCAATTATACATTTGTAAAATTTCATGACTGTATTTGGGAAAAGAATTGTTCACAGACATTTACAACAACATGTCTCTCCAGGACCACATTTTGTTATTGTGACACACATAAACTCGCGAGGTAAAACAATACCAGCCCTGCTGTCAAGGCTGGTGTCAAGGTAGATACTCAAGTCAAGAGGACACACATCGGCTCAGAAATGAATCAGGGGTCAGGCAGCTCTGACTTACAATTTCTAAGTCCTATTTGTGAGATATTTTGTGTGTTTTCTGAAGCATTTAAAAAAGCAACATATCACGCAGTGTTTATTCTGAAATGGACTGTTATGCAGTAAAACTAACAGTCCAGTACTTGATCCCTAAATAGTGCTCTATGTACTGTTGGTATTATCCCAAAATAATGTGCAAATAGCTGTGTTACACAGTTGCTATCCACCATGGATTCACAAACAGAGCACAAACGTAATTTTGTTTCTGTGTTTTCTTCTTTTTCCATTTGCTGCGATTGAGTGCACATGGATAAATAAAGCCTGATGCTGCCTGTGATCTCCAGCGGTGCTAAGGGTCGCACTGACAAGGGGGAAGCACAACGACTGGGCGACCACCACAACAAAGCAGGGCTTGTTATGTATTCGAACTGCAGCACGGCTAAGATGTTTGGTGTTTGCTGAGACAGCAGATGACTTGCCTTGCTCTCTCTGCCCTTTGCTCAACCAAGGCAGGATAGACTTAATTGCCTCATTAGCAAAAGGGCCAGTGAAGAGTTGGCCTCTTCCACATTGTTCAATGTCAAGAGTGCAACCGAGAGGAAAGGTTAATAGAGTAAATAGCATCTCCCTCTCCTAAATGGAAAAATGTTTGTTTTCTAGTATGATGGGTCAGTGGCCAAAAGCTTAATTTCACTCAACAGTGACTGCATCATGCATCTTATCTGTTCATTTCATATTCTAACCTTCATTATTATTAATTTTAAACAACAACTCCATTTGGTGTTTCTGTGGGGTAACTCCCAAAGCTGTCTTTTTTTAAGCTTGGACCCGTCTAGAAAGCAAAGTCATCATGCCAACTTTAATTATTTTAAGAGCTTGAATTTGCAAACTCTGCTATTTCCTCCTCCACAGCGTCTTTGGACGCCAGACAGACAAATCAAGCCAAACACTAACACTCTTGATTTCCCTCTCGAAGAAAGACACACAAAGTAAAAGTTATGTCTGCTGCTGTGAGAAAATGTGAGGTCCAAAAATGCCTCATGTTTAATAATTCTGAAAAAGACGTAACGCTCCACAGTGCGGCACAGTTTTCACCCGCTGCTGCTCCATTCACACACTGAAGAACAGCAAACCACATTAAGACAGTTCTTTTCTGTGTGTGGCAGTGTGGACAACAATGCCAAACCATGACAGGCATCTTGAATGCAGTCCTAAGGCCCTGTCTGTCTCTCGACAAGAGATGCGGTGCTGTTTAAGTTGGGTCTGACAGGCTGCGTGATGGGCCAGGCCAAACAAGCGTGCACTAAACAGAAACGGAGAGGATGTCAAAAACAAATGCAGGAAACATGCCGTTATGATTGCAAAGTTGTTGGCATCAATTTGCAAGTCTCCGAGGTACACTCCATTACTGCAGTCAGTTTACACATTCACATGAGCACGGCTTGCCTACAGCTGCAGAGAGCACGTGTATAGAAGTGTTTAAGCAGCAGTAACAAGGACAGGCAAACTCCACCTTCACTTTATGTCCAAGCAAAACTACCACCGACTTCGTGATCATGAAGGAAATGAGACGATATAAAAATGTTAGTGTCCACACTGTATGTTCCTGTACATACAGTAGCTGATACCACACTCACTGCAGGGCAGTTTCTGACGGTGGCTGCAATAAAGAAATGTACAGCTACACATCTGCATGGGCAACATAGCATAAAGGCTCCATTTCATCAACAAGTCAAGCCTAACGAGTTGGAAAAAACCAAGGTGGTGGTGCCATCTGTTCTGAACCTCTTTGCTGGAAAAGAGGAAAAGAAGTGGGAGGAGAGGAGAGGAACAGTTTTTTTTCCCAGCTCTGGTGATATATATTGTTCTTTGACTCACAGTCTGAGCTCCTGAATAAGAGACTTATCTCTGTGGAAACAAACTTCTCAATCCTCTGATCTGATAAAGGGCTCATGTGCTATTTAATATGAAACACTGAGGGGGAGAGCTGTGGTGGTATACTTAATTTGTGGACAGTTAGCAATTGATCGTGATATTAGGTTTGCAATGTTTTTTGCTGTGCTATGAAAGACCAAATGGCTGCCATTGTGGTTGGATAATTAAATCATCCATCACACAACATCCACTGCAAGAGAGCAGCACTGGCAACCCAAGGCTGAACCTAACTTATTGCTTTTGACAGTTCCTACTGACATGAGGTAAGGTTCTGATGACCAAGGATTTCATCCCTATAAAGAATTAATTAGCAGGATTGCATATCTTGCAGGACTCTAAGGGGCCAAAGTTTTATTACAGTCAATAAACAGATTAAGGCTACAATTTAAAGGGATAGTTCAACATTTTGGCAAATTTGCCTATTGCTGTTATCCCTATAGTCACATGAGTAGATTCATATCAGTGCATGTTGTTTTGAGATCTGCGGGGCAGAGACTCAGTGAACACAATGGAGGTGAACGGTACAGGTCCCCTGTCCCTCAAAACTCATCAAATACAATCCAACAACTTTCGTGGACAATTTGTGACCTGCGCATTCCCGCCGCTATGAAATAATGATGTATAATTATGTAACATTACAAAACATGAAGCAAATACTCAGAACTACTTGCACTGAAATAGTCTGCCAAGCAGCCATGTCTGGAATGTAGTTCTGGCTATGCATTTGCTTTGAAAACATCTCGTAACATTACATTATTATTTCATATCGTGGTGATTGTGCAGGTCACAACTTCTCCACAAGAGTGTTTCGGAGTTGTTGGATTGTGTATTTGATGAGTTTTGAGGGACAGGAGACCTTATACTGTTCCTCTCAAATGTGTTCGCTGAGCAGCTCACGTCTCTGCCCCGCAGATCTCAAAACAAGATGCACCAGCAATTAAAGGTAATGAACCTACACATATGACTATAGAGATTATGGCAATAGGTGAATGTGCCAAAATCTTGAACTATCCCTTTAAAGAGCATGATCAGAAGTTTTTTAAGCTCCTTTTTTTTTCTTGCTCTGAGTAGCTACGTAAAGATCTAAATTTGACAGATGGCTGAGTCCTGACATTAGCTATCATGCACTAAAAGTGGAGGGGGCTGGGGGTGGGGGCGTCCTCCAGATGGTGTTCAGGTCTTGTGCAGGTAACCACTTTGTCTTCCAGCACTCTAATCAATGGCCACCAAATTCCCTCTCTTCCAAACACCATCCATCTTTAGGTCTTTCCAGGCTGCTTGGAGACGACCAAAAGCGGCTGAAGATAAATGTCTGAAGGGCAGAAGGGCCTCTGCTGATTAAAGCCACTAACACTTTAGGGAAGACTGGCAAGCAAAAGAGGAAATGGAGTGAGACAACATGGCATGCGGGTTCAAAACACCTAATGGAGTGTCCTGCTTGCTGGGCTAATAGACTGTTTCAAATTGAAAGGAACAGCAGGCGTCTAAATAGAGCGACGTGGAACATTTCCTCCTGTTCATTCACTCAGCTCTCAACTGGAAAGCTGAGGAGGAAGAAAAAAAAACTTGCTAGGGTTGCCATTACGTGGTGCAAGGCAAGTTGCTTTTATTCATGCAATTAATTCTGTGTATAGAATTACAGCAGAATGAAGGAGGAGTCGCCACTTTCTACATCTGCATCATAGAAATAAATACAAAACATGGAGGCTACATTTCATAATTCTTTCTGTCTGCATGAAAAATCCTTTGCTTTTGAGGTTCACAGGAACGACTCCCTGTGGACACAGTCTTGCTGTGAACTGCATTCTCTTGCTGATTTTCATTTCAGCAGCGCGATGCTGTTTGAATGTCCAAGTTGATATTTGGACATGATAATCAATAATCACAGTGTGAGATGAGGCACCGCACAGGTTGGAGTCTGACAGGTGCACCCCATGACCAATTAAAGTGCTAAGCGACTAGTAAGAGATGATCAATTATTGGCAGATGGTTTACTGGGGTTTTGACACTCTGTCACTCAGCGAAAATGTTAAGCTAAGCACACAACTTGCCCTGCAGTGAGAACGCCATGGTGTCCAATCAAGGTCCACTCTGCTGAGTAAAGAGAATGATTTCACATCATCTTGACTTCACATCGCAATCAGCGTGATCAGGCATCGCTCAACCTACGGTCATGTTAACAGGCTTCCAGGTGACAGGTGAAACCTTTAAAAATACACATAGGCTTGACCTCTACTGTATTATAACCAATGTCACTCCTGTGCTGCTCGCTCTGTGTAAATGTTTCATCAATACTTTTCCTCTTCCTCCTTTGTGTCACTCATGTAAGCACTATCCTAAGCTCCTTGAAAGTGAAAGACACCTGAGCTATGGGGATTTGGCTTTTTGAGCTGTTTATTTTCCAGCACAGTTGTGTTGAGCAGCTGCACGCAAAACAGAGACATACCTGGTTTCAGAGACAGAGAACATAGATCAAAAGCATGTTCTGCTTAGAGAAGACAAGCATGCCAGCTTTATTCTGTGCTGCCAGTTTCCAGTAAGGCAGAAAGCACTTGAAAGCACCACAACAGGGTTCTGAGATGATAGTATCACAACCCCCGCCACTGATAAACAAATCATTTTAAATGGTGTTTTTGCAAGATGCATGAATTCTGATCACCTTTGCTATAACAGCCGAATAGGTCTCAGCTGGTGATAGATGGAGTCCTATATCCAGCAAATGTCAATAGCTGCAAAGAATTGATATCAGAACAGACCTTCAGTGAGGTGGGATCAATGGGAGACAATTCCATGCACTACCTCGCCGACAGCATCAGAGTTTATCATACCATTTTGCTCATTCTTTGATCTCCTCACGGCTTACATAAAACAATCATAGACCTTGATTAAAATATTTATGCTCACACAGAGCGAATCACTTCACAATTTCTTAGAAAATAGCTGTAATTGTGCTTGCTTCATTGACTTTCATGGTTATTCGCCACTGCAAATAAGGCAGAAATCCTCCCTTTGGAGGAAATGGCCATGGTTGTGGAGATTACAGGAAACTGGAGGCCAGTGCAACCTGTTAGTGTCAGAACTACACAAGGTGTTAGAGGAGTGCCTGTTTTAGATTTTGGAGTAGCTGATCCTAATATGCTAAATCTGCTGTCGTAATTATTTCCTGCATCGTCTTGTCTCTTAGATGCATTATAACATATCAAAAACAAAACAAAGACTGAGATATATATTGATAAATGTTACAGAACTTACTGATAATTGTGTCAAAAGACTAACTTAGTCATAACATCAATACAGTGACAGTGGCCCTATGAGCTGAACTCCTCGAGCCAGGAACAAGACGAAAAAATGATAATCATACTAATGACAGGAGGTGAAAGCAAACAGATTCTTGTTATGTCATTTACTGTTAGATATCCATAATGGATTGAGTCTCTTGGGACATGATCATATGAAACATACGTTCCTGATGCAATAACACAAAGCCAAAGAATCCTGTTGTAAATGATGTGGTTAACTGAATGCATTTCTGCTCCAGTCAGTTAGTAAGAGATCCAGCGGCTGTGGGATCAAGTGATTCAAGAGGCAAAGGCAAAGTTATTTTAGGAGGTGATTGCAAATGTCACTGATGTTTTGTGGTCATACAGTAAGACACTTCCATCCACAATTAACCTTCTCTGAAGCAAAACTATCCAAAATGTAAATATAAAACGCTGCAACTTTGCAATTTTCCTTCTCCAGTATTCTGTTGATTACATTCATACACTAAAAATGTGTAATGTCAACAACAATCTGTGAGAAAACGTAATTACTGCCTGGGTAGCTACATATTCATATGTCTGTGGTCAAAATGTCACTGTAGTTGATTTGTGGCATCATGTGCTTTAAGTGACTGTTGACTTTTTAAATATAAACCTTGACAATGATCTGACGCAAACATTAACTAACTGCTGCCTCAACATATGGTGCTTGTTGCACTTTATCGCATACAAGTGGATTATGTGTTCTAAGAGCGGATGTTTGTGGAAAACAAAAATGAAAAATATGTTGTCAGTAAACACTCAGTCAATATGTTCTTTATCAGCATCTTTCATGTTACCAGATTTCTCTATTAAATTGCATTAGCTAATACAATTTAGTAACATTAAGCATAATTTCTTGGAAAATATGGCCACTGCTTGAAAAATGTATCTGTAACTGATTAACACACACACAAACACACACACATTATATTGCTTGATAAATGTGGTGATAATATATATATATATTTTACCACCACCTTTCGAACAAAGGAAGTGTCTTGATTGTTGCAAAAATGTAAATATTCCTTTGAATTCCCTTGTTTCTGATTCCAAACTGATCTCATGGGTTTAAGCATTGATTAGTAAAAATGATCTAATGCTTTACCCTTTGCACAAAACAAGGGCCAGCTGTCACGTGCATGTGTGTTAGTTTATCTGCTCAAAATGTCTGTGCCTTCAATTGTTTATGCACTGTATAGCAGTACAGCACACGGGTGTGGTGTACTGTCATGTGTGGACTGCGCATGTGGCTCCAGTTAATGTGAATGTGAGCCTCTGCAGAACATCTGTCAAAGATTAGCAGTAAAGTGAAATAGGCAGTTCCTGTTCATACGTTCCAAAATAATCTGGCAGTAATTTTCCCGGTGAAGGATGAAAAGAGGGAGGGTTTATAGGTCAGAAACACTGCACAAGCCAGGCTCTGTCTAGGCATGTGTCTTACTGTTTTCTTATCTGTTTTACAAGATGTAAGTGACAAAAGGCCCATACAGCATAACATGTAGATAGCTTGGAAATTATGGGTGTGGCGGAAACACACCACAGGGAAGATGAAGAAACTGTCAGACGAAGAAATACTGAAGAAAACAACAGATGAATTCAGTGCAGGCCTCATCCATTCCACCCTTGTGGCCTTTATTTTTTTTTCTCTCTGGATGTCTTGGGCTGCTATAAAAACAGAGCAGACCTCGGCCCTCCACTCGGAGGAACAAAAGCACTTACTCTACAAAGCAGGTACACTTTTACCTACAAACA
Source organism: Selene dorsalis (assembly GCA_900303245.1). Classification (NCBI taxonomy): domain Eukaryota; kingdom Metazoa; phylum Chordata; class Actinopteri; order Carangiformes; family Carangidae; genus Selene; species Selene dorsalis. The sequence goes on from OMNW01009161.1 coordinate 10,347, forward strand.
CTCTCCTTTCAAACATGGCATCCAGCTTGCTGCGACAGAATAGAAAGACCTTCTGACTAAAAGCACCGCGATCAATGAAACATGAAGAATCCCTCAGGTACAGAAGGAGGACGGATTGTTATTCAGGGAAGCACGCTGTCATTCAGAGGCCGCACACATCAGGGGGAAAGTGCTTGGAAGGCAAATCAGTGTTTGTTAATGATATGGGTCAATTGTTTTGAGGACGGCTGGACCTCTGTACTCATCTGCAGGCCTCTTCACTCAACCTTGGTTGAGGTTTTGTATTCCACAGAGCTCTGCCCTTGCTGATCCATTCAGATTTGCCACTTTTGCGTTGAGTAATACAATCCTCTCTTGATGGAAATCTGTTTACACTTTGTTCTGCATGTCAAATAGTTGACATTGGAGGTGGAAGGGAAGTCATTTCACTATCTGGAGCAATGCACAGATAGCTATGTGTTATTTTCCCTCACCAGATGCAACTATACTGTACTGTGTCCTACAGCTTGAAAGCAATATCTACTGGATATTGATTCCTGAGTACATACTGTATTTGTATTGTGGTGTTTTGCATTGTCCCTTTGCCCCGTCTGTGTGTGTGGGAATGTGTGTGAGCAAGTGTTGGTACGTCTGCATCGCATTCATCAAATAAAGCTTGTGTAAATCAATCATTCTCACCAGCGGAGGTGAGACTGAAAGTCAGTTTAAGCTTCTACAATGTGAGCTGAAGGTTGACTTCAATGCACTGCACAGGTCTCCACACCTAACTGACAAATGCTTTACATAGCCTGCAAAATTCAGGTTCCAGCAAAGCTGGATCTGCCAAATTCATCACATGCCCTCAAAAAACAAATATTTTCAAAGCTGAGAACACACACAGGGGACGCCACATGATAACGCTGAAGAATAATGTGAGTCAAAAGGAGATCAAAACGAAACCTTAATGTATGGTAACTAGACGTCAAATATCGAAATGTCTCTGGGTTTGAAGGAATGTCAGAAGTCTGTGCCTGAGTGTGTGTGGGAGTGTGATTCAGGCGCAAACACATCAAGATGTCACTTCATAACCTCTGGCTCAGGAGGCTCCTGTCATCTTCACATTTCAGAGATCCTCTGCCTACCCCGGCAGACATACTAAATATAGAATGGGGACAGAATTTCTGTTTGGAGTCACTGCTCTCTTTATCTACATCTAACACTAGCATAGCGTGCATATGCACTGCCATCTTCTCACTGTTACACATAGCATAAGTATGCATGCAGACACACACACACATCCACTCACACATACGCACACTCCCTGGGAATAGGCTCTATTGCCATGATCACTTCCATTGCATTGTCCTTACAGACTGAAGCTGAGGCGACTCTCCTAAGTGTGGGTGTAGGGTTTGAGCTCTCGCATATGAGAAGCTGCTCATTCTTTCCAATTACATTTCTGTCAAGTGACTTACAGTGTGTTATTACTTCTTGGACAGTCATTTTCGAATTCTCTCATTCAGAATCATTTAATCCTGGCACGAGGACAGATAAGCAATCCATCACTAGTCTCCTTTACCTGGCTGGATCTACCACTCCACCAGCAGTTATTTTATTTGACCTTGTTCAGTTTCTTACTTTGAATCGGCAGACTTACCGAAGGGAGCTGCAGAAGTCTCGGTGGCAATTAATTGTGCTACTTATCTGTAATGTGAACAGTGGATATTACATCTCCAACACATATTAAATTAAGGATGTCTCATGACTTGCGAGGCCAAAAGCAAATATAAAGGAAATGAGCCCCTATTAATGACTATTGATTCTTTTATAATAAAACAGCCACTTCCTCTCTTTACTTGGCCTCGGTGTTGATTTTGAATTAATACAGGCTATAACTTTGGGGAAATGTCCTTCAGTCTGGCACAGCAGAGCAGCCTAGCCTGAAAAGCTACATATATTCCCTTGCTCTTTTGGCTGACTGGCAGATATTTTGTTCCCGCATGAGAGATCCACGACCCAGGTTGCAGCAGTACTGGACATCCAGCCTAATGTCATTTTTTCAGCCGCATGAATTGTTTTATACAGTCATATCTTGTGACATGACAGAGGATGGAGAAAATGCCTCACCATGGTAACAACAAGTCATTTAATAGTCTTGGCATAGCCTGATGGTTATTTTAAGAAAAGTATCACAATTATATTTTATTGGGGAACCAATTGCTATTGTATAATTTCATGTGTGAGGTTTTCATCTCAACATTGCCGGCTCCACTGTGACAGCGAGGAGACGGTTGTGTTTTTTTAAATCACCATCATCATTATGAGCATCATTATCAGTAACGCATCGGACCTGGATGATCTCCACACTCGGCTTGAAGAAGACCGATGAACTAAACCAGAAAAAATGTCTCAGCATGCAGTGTCTAATGCCGAGTCAGCTCCTTTAGTTAAACCCAGGATCAGTGACCATCACCACTGAGCACATACTCTGGATTCACTGGCAGACCAGCGTAACCCCCAACACGTCAGCATGTTTGCAGGTCGACGGAATATGTCAATTTTTCCATTTTCTATGCTGCTTATCTTATACAGGGTCACAGGGGAACTGGAGCTTTTCCCAGAATGCTTTGGGCAAAGGGCACCGTGCTCCCCTGAGAGGTCACCACCGTATGAAAGTAACCGAATAATAGAGAAGCTGAAGATAACAACCTCTTCAGGCATTCGCAAGCCCACAGCACAAGCCACATCAAGCATAAGCAAATAACGTCAGTTGTATGTCTAAACGAATCAAATTAAGTTAAACACAAACACTGGTGTCTTGATTTTCTCTCTGCACTGCGATATGAATAACAAGCAGACAAGAGCACGACTTCTGGACTCACACCAGAACATACAGGCTGGGTTACTCCTCATGCGTCCACTCTCAACCACTCGTACTTTAACTGAGGGATCTCGTGTTTTTCCCCTGTTGCAACCATTGAGAGGAATTTGAGTTTTTTTCTCCCTTCTGTTTCACTTCAGATGGTGATGAATGTGAAATGTCTTACTGGAAGTCACACACTAACTTCCAGTCAGCAGAGTCACAGTGGAATTAAACAATCCCCCACTTAGCTCTGTACCTGGAATCTCCTCCAGGCTCTTGTTACATTACTGTAATATCAGCAATAGCAGCAGCAACAGTGGTTGTAACAGCAGTGGTGGTGATAATATCAACTGATGTCATTTATGATCGTAGGAAACTAATCACTTTCAATTAACCTTTTAAAGTTTCATTTCAAACTGAGGGACAGATCACGTCCCCTTCGAAAATCTTTTCACAACACTTCACAAATCGGGCCAAACAATAATGAACAGCATATGGAAAATTCTCCGTGGTTTCTGGGTGGTGCTGCAGATTTGATCCTTCGCCTGTGCTAAAATGGCAAAAATCATTTTGTTTATCTGCGGGAAGCCTGCCTTTGAAGAGCTGCTGTCCACACATAGGTACATGCTGGATAAATCTGGGTAGGAGATTTAAAAAGGGAGGGGTCAGGTGAACTTTTATCCCTTTTCATTCCCCCCCCTGTTTACTGAGAGCTTCCCTCAACTAGTGCAGCCTGTGTTTTTGGAAATCGTGGCTGACTTGTGCTTTTCGTTTGTTTTTTTTAAATCACTCAAATTTCAATTGCAATATCCTCTTCTATGCAGCAACACAAAGTGCGAGGGTGACAATGGAGAATAAATGAAACTAAATATATTCTGACATCATCTTAAATCGGTAGTTACAATTGAAACATTTTACACATGTGTTGATGAGGACGCTAAACAATTAAAATGCACACACACATTTTAAAAAACAACATTGTGGCTGAATATAATAACGACACATTTAAGCGTCCACATCCTCACATAAATGACAGGCGAACATGCTCCAGTGCTTTTTAATTGAATTCGTGATGTTTTAAGGGAATGGGAAGTGACTTACCCAGAAACAAAGAGCGAAATATTGCAGACATCACGGCTGGAAATCCCATATGCAACGGAGCTTGGAAACAATGCGCTCAGACTGCCTTCACATTCATCGGGCTGACCTAAGTGCGGGCACAACGACGCGGCACCATCAGCGAATTCAGGAGCAAAATCAGTGATAAATAAATCTTCATTGACCATATGAGTCCAAGGACATCATGTGTTGCACACGCCCGACACATCTAAACCTCCCGAGAAGAAGAGGAAGAAGAAGCGGCAGAAGAAACGTGGCTCTTTCTCTTCATCGTCATTTTCGTCGCAGGCTACTTGGCGTCAAATCAAAGTTCCCTGGCTGTCTGGCTCTGGCGTGGGACGTGTTGTCTCAGGGTCCCCTCTGTCTCCTACTCAGCAGTCTCTTCTCTTTTCCTCCCTCGCTGCACAAAATGCCAGAGAGGAGGAGGAGGAGGGCGGATAGGTGGATGATGAGGGGATGCTGAAGGATGGAGACCTCTAGAGTCTGAAGTTCTCTTACACAGCCCGAGCATCCTGCTACAAACACTAACAGGCTGGTGGGGAGGGTGTGGGTCCTCTTGTTAGCTGCTGTTAGCACGCCTGAGCTGACCGCTGTCATATGAAATGGACTTAAAGTTGCCTTTAAGGAATTTATGCTATGAACTAATAATAGTTTCACACTATAGAATTACACTTGTCAGTTGTTTTTTTTAACTCTAAAATTAATATTACTACAATGTTATCTTAAGTAACTGCTACACGTAACATACATTATTCCACACAGTTTCACAATACTCTTAAATTTTTAAGGGTTGAAATTTGGTAGATTAAATTCTAAATTGATTAATAATAAAAAATCAATTTTCAGGTGAAATAAAACCAGCTATTCGATGATATCCCCTGATAATCGTCATGTTATTATGATTTCAGAGGAAGAAACAAGCAGCACATGTTTGAAATTCAAAAGCATCAAACATTTTCTGGGCTACTGCAGGCTGTGATGACGCAGGCTCCTGTTCAAAGGCAGTTTTAAACGTCTGTTTTGAGGGCATATTTTTGTTTGCTCAACATTTTCTATTCGTCCGGCAGATTCTCAATCTTAGGATTATTCTATCAATCTCTTCAAAACTGCCACATCAGATTTATCCCATGCACTGGCTCTGGGTCAGATATTTTACAAGAGCAGCATGGTCTAAGTTAGGTAAACAAACAGCCAAAAGGAGGGGAGTGTGTGTGTGTGTGCGCGTGTGTGTTGATGGTTTCTCTCAGGCCTTGAGACAAATTAATCCTCCCCCCTTTTCTGAGTCTCAACAATCTACAGAAATAACAAAAGGATTTTCGCTCGCCCTTGCCCCCCCCCCC
>OMNW01009167.1:0-10430 GCA_900303245.1 Selene dorsalis
ATGAACTGACCCTTTAAGGTCTGTAAAGTTTATATATACACACAGACAGAGACAGGCAAACACTAAAGCGGATGTGCTGGTGCAAATCAATTATTTGCTGTCCACAAAATGGCTGTGTACACACTCACTCATATGCACACACACACACACACACACAGACACACGCACACACCACACCACCACCATGTCCGGTGGGATTTCCCAATGCAACTAGCCATGGTACTGGCCATTAACAAACATCATGCCATTATTGGCTCCTCTCTAAAATGCTGAGTACATGTCCTCCCAAAAAATGACAACAGCCAGATAATGGTAAATAGATTTCTCTGCCTCGTCCATGGAGGTCTGAGGTAAATAGTTCTCTGCACCCCCTCCCCAATGTGATTTTTGGCAGCCCAGCAAATAGCTTTCAGGAAATCTGATCTGTTTCAGTCGACGCTGAGTGAGGTCAGGCATTGCTCAGATATCACTTTGACTATGTTGTATTGATTGAGCATTTCCGATGGGTTTGTGTTGGTATCTCTGAGCAAAGACCCAATTAACGCAGTGAACCAGTGACTGTACGTGTCAGATTGTGTATGCAGGTGATTTATTGGGATTGATACTGAAAGAAAAACGTCTCTGTGGAAAGACCTTGGCGAGATGTTTTAGCACTTTTATGCTGATGGCTTTCAGCTCATGTATGTGTGTGTGTGTGTGTATGTGTTCATGTACAACCGGAAGCTCTCACCCCTGGCAAAGCTCACACAGCACCACCCTGCTGGCAGTCACCTTTGATGGTGACTGATTGGGTTTGAAGTGTAGAAAAAGTAATACGCCCCAAACGTTTGGAAGATAAAAGCTTTGCCAGGGGTACAAGTGCTGTTTTTGCTGCTGCTGCTGCTGCTGCTGCACAGGGCAGCACTCATAAAACTGTACACCATCCCCAACTCGCGACCCACACCACCACCACCACCACCTTCCAACAAACCTACAACCACACTCTGTCAGCATGCTGCAATGAGGCCATATTGTCACTGTCACTGATAACCCCTGCTGCTTTCAGTGGACCACCACTGCCTAACAGGAATATTCTGCCAGCAGGGGTACACCCAGGACTGTCGCAGTGTTATATTGCATCAATTTCACTCTAGAGCCGACTCTGAAGGAGCTGCCTTTAATTGGTTGCTGGGCTGTCATTACAACTCAAATAATAACAGATACTTCAAAGAAAATGGGGAGAATTGAAAACAGGAGAACTGAAAGTGATTCCTTTTCTTCTTCGCTATTTTGTTTAGCATATTTTTTTTCTTCTGACAACGTTGTGATTTGTGTCTGTGTATGTTCTAAGGATGCATCATCTTGTGACTTATGTCGGGGAAAAATCTTTATGATGCCTGGATTCAGTTATGTCAGGCGCCGTCATGCTTTATAAGCGCTGACTCTGTGACACGTCTAGACGAGGCTCATGTCGGCAAATCTAACCACCAGTGGTTTAATCAACTCTGCAAATTGACCCATAAAGTGCTTCATTTATCTTTCACATTTTATGGCTTCTTGTGGTGGTGCAGAAGCTGTAAAAAAAGAAGACAGAGCTCAATAAGTACGGTATGTATTTTTTCTCCATTTAATCAATAGAATTTCAGCATACCACTGTAAAACAACCTTCGATTGTCACAGTGCCAAATTATCAGCCAGCTGGGTGAGTTCATTTTCTGATACCACCCAGTCTATCAGGACAGGCACTCAGACTCCTTGACCTTCAGGATTTCCAGATTTGAATTAATGGGAGCCCATGGCCCTGTTCTCCAGGGGTTAAAGAATATTCCTGGATGAAATGGCTGGACTTCACAAGGTGTCTTTGATCAGGAAGTGAGACTAAAAGGGTTGTAGCATAGGAGGAGAGGTGGAAGTGTAAGCAGGGAGAGGAGGCTTATAAAGCTATAAACAGACGGTCCAGTCCCCATTGCTGCCACATGTGCTGCAGCCAGGTGGAGACTGACAAGGTAATTGCTTGGGAGAAAAAAAAAAGTATGGACAGTTGGCAAAACAGGATCAGACCACCAGGGTTGAAAGACCAAAGTGTAAATGGAGTTGGTAGAGCAAATGGGTTTGATTTAATTGGAGGTTGCGCTGTTTAGTAGAGTGGGGCCAGATTAGCTCACTGCACAGAAATTTATAGAGCAAACTTGGTTAAAGTGGACTGTTGAAGTCATCTGACTCAACAATCATCTGATTCTCAGCTGATCCATCTGCTGACGAGAGAGCGGAGGAATGCACTCGTGAAACATCTGCACAGACATGAAATGGCAGAAAATAAAAATACAAAAATACAAAAAAAAAAAGCATTTGCGACACAGATTCATATAGGTATACATTTTTTCCGGTGTGCTGAAAAGTCACCTTCAGTGTGCACCAGCATCACGTCTGCTCAGCTCACTACAGGCAGTCACTGGGTACAACTAATGACATTTTCCATGGATTATCCCACAGAGAAAATGCCAAAAAAAAAAAAACTTCTATTATTAAACTGACATGAGCCTTATTAGCTTTCCGCACATTTTCACACCAGACCGTCAGTGTGACAATAGGCAACTTATTATCATTCATCATGTAGGCTGTGCATGTTTCCCTTTGCTCCATGTGTACAGACAGACAAGGTCACACAGCTCTGAGTGAGCCAACCTGCCACGGATAGTTCAAACAAACAGCCTTTTTTTAAAAATAAATAAATAAATAAAATAGCTCAACATAGTTGTCTCCAAGGTCCCTCAGAGTCACACTGAACCCTGTCCAAAGACAAGATAAAGGACGTGATAGAAGTAAAGCCCACCCCAGCTCGTAGCTGCTCTGTTAGGCTTTAATTACATTCATCTATTTCAGAAAAGGGTTTATCTGAAGTTATTTCATTACGTAATACAATTGTGTGTTGCAGCTTATTCCTTGCCGTTGACTTGGCTATCTCAAGGTTCATTCCTTCTCATATCAGGCCTCTTGGGCACACAGTGCTGTTGTTTGTTTCCACACATCAATGCATTCCTCTCATTCCTTTCCCCCAGGCCTGGATGAAAATCAGCTGGTTGCCTGAGAGAGGTAATTGAACTTTTCCCTAGTATTCCCAGCCTGAACAAGGAGGAGGAGAAAGGAGGACGAAGAGGAATGTGAGTGGGGGTTCATTCTGAGAGTGTCTTTATTAGAGCTGAAAATCTGAGAGAATACAAGAACATAGGCTGTGAGTATCTGCTCAGGCATTTCAGTCGGAAGTTGAATTGTGTAAGAATAATTCTTCCTTCCCCTCCCCCCCCGTTTCTAAATGACCTCATGCTCCAAGCAGGATAGAGAAGTTTTGTCACGCATTTCACAATTTCAGCCCTTAGTCTGTGGTGAAGCTTCTTTCCTTCCCACATTGAGTTTTGCTTTGTCCTCCCACATGATACCTTCTGTTTTCCCTAATGCAAGTATGACAACAGCAAACAACTTTTTGGACCATTTTCTAAAATAACAGTACCAGTGCATCACTTTAAACAAGTAAAAAGTTCTGCATTCAAAACTTTAAAAGAGCTTTTTGTAGGTTATGCTGTTTGCTACCTTAGCCAGCATTAGCATTAGCTGCTTTTTATTCACCAGTCTTGAAAAAATGTTACAAGTACAGCATCAAACTTTATACTCGTCCAGAATAGTTTCCAGCAATGGAAAATCAATCCTCTCGTTTTGGAACGATTTCTATCACTTCTTTCTTCTCCTGAGGTTAGCACGCTAACCTGATAGTTAGCTTTTGGCATCAACGGCATTTATGCTAACGTTAGCTACAGCAATAGCAAAACTAGAATACTAGATTATCTTTAAGGCCCTTAAAATTACACAAGATGGATTTGAGGTCATGAAATGATTGATGGGAGAAGAAAGACAAAAACACTTAGTTTTGCCAAACACTTTTTTTTAATGTTTTGGACTTGGCTTTGTTTTTGCAGAATATTGGATTGTTTTGACTTCTTTGTGCCTGAAATGCCTTTTTAAATAAAAACATCTGAGAAACCCAAAGGGGACAGTGTTGTGCAATAGATGACAAAGGGCTCCAACGCAGATGAGATGTTCCAGTCATAGGCTACATGTCTTATTTCGACGGCTCCTTCAAATGTAGCCATCTTTTCATGGCCTTCAAGGTGGATCCATTGTGAAATGGTAATGACAGTAAACAACGTCATCTTGTACTTGTGGCTCTGTGTTGTGTTTCAGCTAACGGTATATCTAATAACAACAAGGGCTTTTAAAACCTTTTTGTCTTTTCATGAAAGAAGTTAGGCTATGTGTTGTCAAGGTTGCTAGGCAACATGCACCATGCTTTGCAAGGCAATGGTAACAGTAGGCCCAGCTCCAGTCGTGGATGCATTACCTATGTAGATCGTGTCCTTCAAAGGATGCAACCCGTGAACAGGGACACATAAAGGTTATTATAATATGATTTAGGTTAAAGCCGAAACTGAAAAGTAATTACAGCTGTCAGATAAATGTAGCATAGTAAAGAAAATACAGCATTTCCCTCTAAAATGTAGTAGAGTTGAAGAATAATGTATAGCATAATTATTCAGCACTTGAGTAAATGTACATTCCTCCACTGGCAGCAGATGCCCTCACTGTGACTGTGGAAAATTTCCAGTTTGCTTGAGCTCCTCTTCTCCCCACTTCAAAGGTGTTCACCAGGGAGCTGCACCTCAAACGGATGATTGTTTTCTCTGACATTATCGGACATCTGAGATCCTCGATCTGCTCAGCTCTGCTCGCAGCATGTCCTGTCGCAGACTGTGGCCTATCTCATTTACATGGGTATACGGAGAACACAGCTTAACCTGAAACCTGGCCCCATGTAAACCGCTCCAGTATCGTGTTGTTGCCAAAACTGACAAGCTTTCATTTATCAGCCGCCTTTACAAGACGTCTCCTGTGTGAAAGAGGAGACTACGAGAGGCACTGGGCCTATATAGCTTTGATGTCTTAATACTTTCTCCTCCACTGGCATGTTTAATTCTTTATAAGTTGATATTATACTCCACTTGTTTGGCAGTGCTTTCTAAATTACAGGGGGTGACTTGGGATTTCTTCAAAGGCAAAATCACAACATTGCTGCCTATTGTGAACACAAAACTTGCCCCTTTGTTAAAGTTTACTTTTTCGTAGACTTGGGGCTAAGATTTAGGAGTCAGTTTCAAAACAAATACAAATCTCTTAGTTACAGTGTCTAACCAACTGTAGCTCTCCCTTGCTGCTCTCCCTCCCTTTCTCCACGGTATTAGTATGACTACATGTTTGGCTTGCTTCTAGTCTTTCCCTAGTTACCCACAGAGAGCCTGTGATTTAACCATACTTGGCTCTACCACAGAGAGGCCATAGTCTCAAACTAGACAGTGATGTCATCCCCACAGCATCTGGCACAGGAAGTGACTTAACACTAACTGAACAGTTGAGGTCTTTTACAAAGACTTGGCTAATCACTGATCTGATGAAAAGCCCCCTTTTTGAACACCAGGATTGCGTAATCCCCGTTGCTTGAAAGAAAAAGAAAAAAAGGAGCTCAGATGCACACAAAACCAAAAAAAGCTGAATGCATCATTTCAAGAGAATCCCAAAGCAAATGACTTCATTTTCTGGTGTGAGTTCAGAACAATCAGCCACCACATGTGCTTCACATCGACTATGCTGCAGATGGTCTTCCCACACATCCCAGTCATTACTCCATTTACAGTAGTCATTTTTGGCTCAGACCAGTCAGTCTATTATCAGCTCCACTGCAGCTGAGATGGTAGTTGTGTGGTCTCAAGTTCTTAAGAGGTCAGTGTATGTGACTGTTAAGGCTTGAGGCAGCATGCCGCCCCTGTCGGAGGAAATGAACGGCTCCCAAGGGCCTGCACTTGTCACAGGAGAAGCAACCGGCCGCTTGGGAATCTACTGGTTCCCACGGTCTCTATCAGAGGTTTTTATCTGAACCAATCCGGCAGAGCAGTTCAGCAACAACAGCTCTCATGCGCTCTCACTAAAAATAAATGGTGCTTTACGCATCAATCGAAAGCCGATTTAAAGCTGATAAACCAGTTTAAAATGTGAAAGTTTTACCAAAGGTCCCTAATCATTAACCAGAGCTATAGAGAGGAAATGTGGCCTTTTGTTTAAAATATGCAGAGTGCTGCTGCGTGTTTTAAATGCCACAGATACAATTTTCCCCTACGAAGTGGCTCTTTGTACTCTCGCATTCCCGAGTGCAAAATTTAAACAAAACCACCCAGGTTGGAGAGTTACACACAATTATCTCAGCAAAAGAACCGCAGCTTCCTGGTGTTCACACACTGCTCACAAGGATTTTTCAAACCACAAAACACGTCAGTGGAGCAGCAGATGTAGTGCGCGTGGCTTACTTGGAGAGAATACCGAGTTATTAGACACCAAAGTGGCAGACATCCTGTCTTTTCTTGAAAGCCACTCATGCCAGGTCTAATGCACTCCAAACACACCACCAGCCTCCACTCGTGGGATGATGACTCAGCGGCCCCTTTTACCATTCTCCTCTCTTGCTCGTTCGCGTCATCAGTGGCCTTTTAAAACGGGCCGAGTAGAGATGAGACGTGTTTTATTAGATCGGGCAGCCCTGAACCGTGAGCAGAGATGAAGCCTCTTGGTATTTATAGCAGCACAGCAGTCGTGCCACTTCTGTCCGGCTTGACTCTGTTACTTCCTCCTCCGCTGGGGGCCGGATGAGCTCAGGGCAGACATCCTCAGATGAGGCAGACATCCCCTTTTAGCTGCATTGTATCTATTTGAGGAAGCCATTGTGCCAAGTTTTGGCAATTGCAAAAGGTTTTGGATCAATTGTTAAGGTTTAAATACATTTCAAGGTCAAAATCACAGGGCTGGATTGTTTTAAAGAAGAAAAGAAACGTATTGTGTGAGCTGCAGAGGTTGTTTGATTTATTGTGAGAGAAAAAGGATTGTCTCTCTGTGGCTTTCCCCTCTGCTTTGATGCTGCTTCGCTCTGCATGCAGAAGTGACTGATTGTAAATGATACAGTCTGAGCTTCAGGAAGGTGTGCGGAGGTGCCAGTAAACCAGAAGTGCAGAGGAGGAGAGGAGGTGACAGGAGAGCAAACACACTCCACATCCATGCGCTCACCCTCGCACCTCTGAGCCTGCAAGGTCGCACAGTCCTTCATTTCATGTCGGATCAAAGCTGTTCAATAAAAATCAGTGGGCTCAGCAAGAATAAATATCGTATAACTGCTCAGTCAAGGTTAGGTGAGTAGAGCAGGGATGTTTGTGCGTTCAAAATCTATCTGTCCCGCCCAAAGAAGAGGTACCCCTGCACAAATTGGATAGTTTAACACCAGTGGTTCTCCTCCTCCTCCTCCTGCCGCCTCCTTGGTGGGATAAAAAACAAGTTTACTGAAGCGTAATTCATCTCCTAAGAAACCAAAGTCTCATGTGTAAAGTTACAGTCCTCATTTATCTGGCGGTTCAGACAATGAATAATGGAGACAATAAAAAAAAAAATTGCAGACTGTCATGAGGAGTGTGGGTGATTTACTGGCGATCACATTTCATGTTCCAGCGGAGCAGGCTCACTCTCCTGGGAGAGCGTGCTGTTTTGTAAACACACAAATGCTGCTGCTGCTGACGCACATTTGAATATTTATGAGCCTTTAGGGTAGCATCCAACGTCAAAACTGTTTCTGGCTTTACACTCAAGTCCAGTGTAATGACTGTTGTAGTGTGAAACCTGAGTCTAAATTCTAGTGGAGGAAAATTGAAAAAGGTTTTTCCTTTGTTTCATGTCAGCACTCTGCTTTTGATCTCATTTTATCAGACGATTGATATTACTCCATTGTTACCATATTGTCTGGCCATTTAAAAGACTCTTACTTCCCTTATGGGGAATATTTAAAAGGCCTGACATGTTAAAAGAGTGTAGACTGTCAGGCTTGAGGTTAAAACACCGTTTGTACTTTGTTCCCCAACCATTTCTTATTAAAACAATATCCAGGATGAACCGATGCCATTGCATCAGATGAAAATGTCTGTCAGACAGACTTTGGTTTTACTTGTAATCGTTCACGTCTCTCATGAGATTTTCTCATGTGTTTTAATGTGTCTATGCTAATTGAAAAATGCAACATGAAATTAATTATCATCCAGTCAATTAAGATAGTTATTTACATATAGATTTATCTGCTCATCTTGATTAACTGGGGAATTGTTTGGTCTATACCAGTTTGTTTTGGTGGACATTTTTTTGGACTATTTTGGTGTTTCAAGAAATGTTTTTCTTTTGTTTTTTCTAATCATCACCTTGAATCATGTCCATTTTTAATTAATACATTATGTGCTGCTCCATTTGTCAGCAGGAACAGTAACACCCTGGTGTTGAATTTGACATACAAACACACAGGAAATTTATAACAACATAAAATATGTTGAGACCATGAGTTAGCTTCGCAGGTGCTGGTACAGGGACTTTAAATGGTGTCGGTTAAAGTATCAGTGCGCATTTGAAATGTTGAACCACTGCAAATGCAAAATTTGTGGCGAATGATTTCCCGTTGATCAACTAATCAATTAAAATTGAGCTCTAAATCTATATGTTGAAGATCAAGGATGTCACTTGGACATTTAATCAAATATTATTGCTTTACTTGTCCCATCCATTGAAGTTTGTATATCGATTGCGAGAGTTATCCAGATTTTCACAGCATCCCTTCCCCCAACTGTCATCACTTGGCTGTGATGCTGTTGTTTCCAAGTATTGCAGTATTGTCACAGAGTAGTGAAGGGCTCAGTGTCCTCAGCTCCAAGCTGTTTGCTGGTGCTGACACAGGGGGATTCACTGGGTAATGAGTATTGAAACAAACCCCTCCGTCATCTCTTTTTTTTTTTTTTTCCTCCGGGGCGGTCGATGGATGACACCTCAGAGACTTGATCCAACGTGACCTTGCTGCCAAACAAGCTCTCCTGTCACCTATTGTGTCTGGAGAGAGCTGGCGTTGTACTATATTTTTGCGTTTGTACATAAAATAATAATATGCATACATGAAAGAGCGATATAAGCGTATATCTTGATCAAAACAGATCAATTACAAGGACATTAATGCCCTTCTTGCATTTTTTAAAATCTCCCATTGCTTCCCCGTGGCTCCTGAAATGGGAGTTTTTGTTTGACTCTAATTAGCTGCAGAGAAGTCTGCGAGAGGCTCATTAGAAAATCAAAGAGCAGCAGCGTATGCAATATTATAAGTATGCTACTATGTGAATGCTTAGGAATTTAACAGAGCGTGGGGAGAGGCCCAGTTCAGAGGTGAATATAGCAGCAAAGCCACAACAGGCACTTTAATTACAAGTTGAACTTTAACCCACATCCCTTTCTCTCAGTCTCAGTCTGCCCGCAATTACCCACGGAAACGTCCCAAACCAGAGATGACTGCCTAATCATTTTTCTGTTTTGGCAGAGCGCTACTTGGGGTTTGAACGGAGCTAGCCAAGTGCACAAGATGACTCATTATCTTCCACACAGGCCAAAGGATGTTTCCCAGTAGCGAGGGAATGCCCCAAAGGAATTGGTAAATGTTTGGTATTTCCTGTTGCCTTTAAGATAGCGTTTGTCCATCCGAGGAAGACAACAGTGCAAAGCGTCTTTGTGTCCATGAGACAGACACAGAGTAAAACCTAGAGGTTTAAATCATGTGAGAAACAAATCTGAGAGTTCGAGGATAGGCTCTCTCCTGCTGGTGGGAAAAGCAAATCATGTGTGAAGCTTCCAGTCTGGGTAACCATGACACTCAGGGAGCGAGTTGCCACCCCATGGCTGAGTATGGGAGCCTCTCAACTCCTCACTCCTTTACGCTGTACGTGCCTCTCCCAGGGATTCATTGTGTGCAGTAGAAACGGACAAGAGTGTGTAAACCAGGGAAGGCATCTTCCCACTGGATTTATTGCTTCTGTAGGGCGGCTGTGACCTTTTAAAAGCCATTGATCCAAAAAAAAAAGAAAAGAGAATACTGTAGAGAACTGCAGCCCGGACTTTATTTCCCAGATGCACACCTGCTGCTGACGGCAGATGGTTTGCTGCAGGGCAAAGATGAGTTTTTGAGGATTATAGAGTCTTTTGTTGATGTGATGAATGCAGATG
Source organism: Selene dorsalis (assembly GCA_900303245.1). Taxonomy (NCBI): domain Eukaryota; kingdom Metazoa; phylum Chordata; class Actinopteri; order Carangiformes; family Carangidae; genus Selene; species Selene dorsalis. The sequence continues at coordinate 10,144 of OMNW01009167.1, forward strand.
TTTTGTCCTTTACTGTCTCGGTCATCCCTCTGTGTCCTCCTCTGCCAACTGCTCATTATTATTTTCTTCAAAGCCTCAGATTTTCATAATGACAGTCAATACAGAGAGAGAAAGAGGGAGACAGGAGAGACAGGAAGGAGAGGAAAAAATAGAAAGTGCCAAGGTTTGTTTTTCACACTGCTCACATGGTCGTGGCAGCTCTGCTTGCTAACGTGTGAGTGAAAAAACTTTCAGGAGCTGAAATGGAGCATGCCTCAGTCTCATGATATCCACCTGACACCCTTCCT
>OMNW01009170.1:19530-33676 GCA_900303245.1 Selene dorsalis
CTAGTCTCTGCTAATAAAAGACACATTAATGCCTCCTCTACTGAGAGCGATCTGCTTGAATGACTTAAACAGTGCAAAGGGACTCCGTGAGTGTGTGTGTGTGTGTGTGTGTGTGTCATCTTTTAGGCACATTTGTTGAAGCCTGTTTTGTCTGGTCTTTTTGATGTGTATATGTCTGCCTGAGTATTGTCTGACCATGTGTGTGGTGTTAGTCTTTAGCTCCCAAACTGCAAATCACAAACAGAGTTCACTTAGAGATATTTTTCTGGTTGTGATGTGATATTTACATGTTACTTTTTCTTTTTACCAACCAAGATGTGTTAGTGTAAGAAAACTACCATCAAATGTCTGCTGTTACTTATTAGTATGTTCACTTAGTTTGGGTCCAGATAGAAGTCATTTTAAAACAATTTCATTCAGATTTCTGACTTCACTGTCAAACTATGAAATGAAGGTAACAAAGCTGTACTCATGATAAGAAAGTCGTTTCTCTTGTGTTAATGTCTCAACAGATACAATGCCGCCCCCAGTGCGTGTGCTTATTGGCCTCCTGTGCCTGAGCCTTGCGAGCAGTGTGGGGGGTTTTGCCCGTCTGCTGGACGACGTGGAGCTACGTTCAGCTTTCTCAGTCGCACGCACCAACAGCATGGAAGGTGGACCTAAGATGACAGTGACCTTTGATGCTGTTTATGTCAACATCGGTGGAGATTTTGACCCCAAGGCTGGCATGTTTCGCTGCCGCATCCCGGGAGCTTACTACTTCTCCTTCACCGTGGGAAAGTTCCCACACAAAGACCTGTCGGTGATGCTGATGAAGAACAGAAATGAGGTGCAGGCCATTGTATATGAGGAAAATGCTGGAGAGGAGAGGAAGGTAGGTGGGCCCAGTGTGGGAAAAGGAGAGATCGACAGAACAAATGATATTTGAATGTTTTTTACCATCAATAAATAAACAAAAAACAACAATGAATGTATCTTATTCACAAGTACTGTGTGAGGATCTTATTCCTCTGGGCTGTAGAGCTCCATTAAAAACACATTGGAGAGCCACTCTGTTGCACTGGGTGACATTTGCCTTCATCATTATGAACACACTCAGCGTATTTTAGTTTGACTTAGGCCCAAACACCATCCCATCCTGCTGGTTCAACTACTCACAGGAGAACCAAAAGTGGATTAATCTGCTGCTGAAAATGGACCCCAGCTAATTCCATTTTACTCCTGCTTGAGTAACGGCTGTTAAAAACAACAGTGACTTCTTCTTTTTAATTAATGAACCTTTGGAAAGCAAAAGTACATGTTCCATGTCCCATTTTTAAAGATTCATGTATCAAGGAGTCAGTGGTTTGCAACAGACAGGGAAATGATGACAGGGGTAATGAGCAACATGCCAGAGCTGCATTCAGAACAAGCTGAGTGCTACATAATAAAAACAAAGCTTTCTCATTCATTTGAATGGGGCCAGCCCAAGAGGCCCGGGGGCAAAACAACATGGGTTGTCAAAGAAGTTGAACCAAGGCCGCTGTATTTTGGCTGTTTGCTATACAACTGCAGCCATAACAATTTTCAGGAATCACAAAATCCTCTCTTCAATAATTGCAACCTCAAGTGAAGTCTGATTGGTCCTTAACATTATTAAACTGAACCTTCTGGACCAGCGAAAATTGAAAGGATGGCATCTATGTGGTGCCTATCATTGCTGCCCAACTGTATCCTGTATTTTTTCTTATTTTTTTATATATCCAACAGAATCAGAATTAGAAAAATACTATACTCAGGAAAAAAATGGCACTGTTGTAAAAGAATGACAAGTTGGAGGTGTTTTGGCAGCTGATGATCCCATCCCATCCAATTTTATCACACTCTTTTACATTTTGCATATGTCTATTTCTTAAATGCCTTCTTTAATGTAAGAAAAAAGTTTCAATATCCAATATTTATAACTAGTTATGTAGTTGTCTTGTTTGCTGTGCAATGTCTCTATCATATACGGTATAAGGCTGCAGTCCTTCTATATATATTTCATTCAAGTGAAGGTAATGATTCTCGAAAATATGATAGAGTCCATTTTTTAATACCTGTAGTGAGAGGGATGAAGCAGCAGACCTCTGTGGTCCTCTTATCTTTTTTATTTTTGTAGATGAGGGTAAATTACAGACAAACCTGGTGCCTGGTTCATTCTGAGTGCACTTGTGAAGGTTTTGTCACACTCAAAGTCACTATGAGCAAAGGTCACAGAGATTCTACAGACTGGACCAGGGGAGGACAGTTTTTTTTTCATAGGGGGCCCCATCAGCCATGTGTGACAGGAGGAAGCACACAGGCATTTTCAAAATAAAAGCTCATTTGATTAAAAAAAAATAAGCCTCATCAGTAAGTTACTGTGATTTGTCTTTGATCTTGCGGGCCAGGCACCACATCTACATGACTAGGTCTGGCTCATGGGCCGTAAATTCCCAAATCTGGACTAGATGCAGAGTTGGGGAAAAGATGCATTTGTGACCTTCTCCTCAAGAGCAAGCAGATCTGATTAAAACTAAAAACTTTATCATGATGTTTGATGTTTTAAAAATGAAATCACCGTTTCTCCGAGCAGGCAGGTCTAACAATAGAGATAGACTCCGGTTGGAAAAAAAAATGGATGAATTATGTTCAGTATGGATTTTCCCATCTGAGGAAATGTTTACAGAAGTCTTTTATGATGTCAAAGCTCTGAAGCAGTTCAGCACAGCTGTCTTCACAGAGGGTGTATTTGCTTCAGGGTGGGTAATGAAAGTAGAACAGAGGGATTACACAGCAAATTCCCTGGATGAAGGGCTGCGTGAGGTAGATGATCGGATTATGTTTGGTGTCGGTGCCTTGATGCAAAGCAGACCTGGATGTGACTCTGTCACTGGGATAATAAAGTCTTTTTCCGTCCTCAGGTGCAGAGCCAGAGTGTCATGCTGCAGCTGGAGTTTGGTGACACAGTCTGGCTCCGTCTCCATGGTGACCCTCGCTATGCACTCTACAGCAACACTGGACACTACACCACCTTCAACGGGTACCTCGTCTACCCCGACACCTATGACTACCAGACACACCACCACCAACACCATCCAGCCTACAACACCCAGCAGCCCCAGCATGACAACATCCCTTTGTTGAATGATAACCAGGCCCAAGATCATGCAAGGTCTGGTACGAGTGGCACGGTGGAGGAGAAGGAGCCACAACATAGAGAGGAAGAGGAGGGGGATGATGATGATGAAGAGGAAGACCAAAGATCTGCTTTCTCAGTGGGTCGCACCCAGAGCATCGTGGGAGTTGACCAAGTTGGGCTGCCACAGCACGAGCCTGTCAGCTTCGATACGGCATTTGTCAACATTGGTGAAGACTTCAACATGACAGAGGGGTTGTTCACATGCCGCGTGCCCGGTGTGTACTACTTCTCCTTCAATGTGGGAAAGCTGCCACAGAAGACGCTGTCCGTGAAGCTGATGAAGAACCGTCTGGAAGTGCAGGCAATGATCTACGACGACAGCCAGGGCGAGAAAGCTCTGCAGAGTCAAAGCTTGATGCTGGCGCTGAAACCAGGGGACACCGTCTGGCTCTACTCTCACCAGAGGGATGGCTTTGGCGCCTACAGCAACCACGCTAAGTACATAACCTTTACCGGCTTTCTGGTTTACCCAGATTTCCCTACAACTACCACCCCCATCACCACCAGCCAATCATATGCAGATAAGAAGCCCTAGCTGCAAGGCATGGGCTAGAGACTGAACACTGTGGGGGGAATTCATACAAGATATAAAAGTCCATCCACTGAAAGCGTTGTGCAGTTTCCGAGTTGTATGCGGAGTGGAGCATGGAATGGCTGCTTTGTGGTTTTCTTTGACGTTTCCTCTTCATATGAATTCCTTCACAAAGTCACAGGGATCTTGGATTGAGCACAGAGTTGAAATGAAAAGCTCTCCAATTTCCAGTTAATGGTTTTGCAGGATATGACTTCATCTCACATAATGTGGAACCCTGAACCACAGTAATGTGAACTCTAATTGAATATTTCACTCACCTGCTCACCTCTGTGTCAGCCCAACTCTCATTAAAGTCAGCATGACCCCAAAACACACGATGACCAAGTAATCAGACATTCACACAGCTGTTGAAACCTCAAGTGCAGTTGAGTACACACTTCAGTTCGTTCAGTACTTCCATTTTATGCAACATCATGCTTCTAGACAGGATTGTACAACTTTACTTGATGGCTACAGTTAGTGGTTAAGATTATGTTTACAAAATAACTGAAGAGCCCATAAAAATAATACATTGTGACAAATAATTTAATAAATTACAGATCATGTGATTAAAATTGATTAATTGTTGAGTGAACAGACAGAAAAAAACATAAGAAAAAATATAATTATGTTAATAAAAGATTAAACTAATTAAGAAAAGTAGAGCAAACCTATGTATTTGTATTACTAATATACATCTATAACAGTGTATTTCATCATCATAAATTACGATTAAGGGGGCTTTCACACTTACCTCATTTGGTCCGGACTTTCAAACTTTCCCGTTTGATCTGAACCAAATTTACAGGTGTGTAAGCTCCCTCAGACCAGGGTAGGGACCAAAGACCCAAAATTTGGTCCAACCAAAGGACGTGGTCTCGGTCCCGACCAAACAAAGCTTGTTTTTTGTTTTTTGATGGATCAGACTTCCATACCTTTAACAGGAAGTTCTGGTGGTTAACCCACACACATTAGCGTACACACTACACCTCACTGGTCTCTCCCGACGCAGAGTCAGGGCACGCAGCAGAGCTTGCAGTCATCTTTTCCATTCCTGAAGGCAACGATAAAGCCTCTGCATGACAAGGGTGTTCATCTGAATCCAAACTAGGCTCGCATGTTGGGCATGTTGTTGATGCTGTTAGTAGCAAAGCCATGTCAGTAGAATTATCATTTCCATGGTGCAAACTTGTTCATTCATTTTCCTAGAATGCTACTTTGCTAAATAGCTAATTTGAGGAGAGCTTTGGTGACGCCACTATGTCATACGCACGCCTGTTCACAAATTATCATAAAAATTCTTTGGTGAGTTCGCATTAATACAGTGTGAAACCTGAACCAACCAGATCAAATGTATACAATGTAGCAAAAACATGAAGCTTTGTTCAGACCTTGGTCCGGACTTTCAGGTGCAACCCATTTGACAAGCTGACTAACCTTAAAGTGTCACACTGGTTCTCAGCAGCTGAGAATTTCTCGCTATTTTCTAAGGCTTTACAAATCAAACGATCAATTGATTAATCCGCAATATAATCTTCTGATTAAATTCATAGTGAAAATGATAATCTTCTGCATTCTGACATAAACCAACCGTGTCTAACCACAGTGATGAAAAGTGCTGCTTACAGATTAATGCATCATTTTCAAATACTGTCTCCATTATTAGTGCATCATGATCAAAGTATAGGTTTATGATCAATTGACTGATCAAAGAGAAACAGAACAACAGTTGAATGTGATTATTAATTTGAATGAATGTGATCTGAATAATCTTTGTTCAGGTGTAAGCGAGACTCGTTGACCCCACATGTTCAGTGGAAACTGAACTGACATAAAGTTGAGAAGATAATCAGAGAATTTTCTTGTGAAATGTTCCTTCAAGTGCATTTGTTATCCTTGTCAAAGACGTGGTGTTTCTGCGTGTATGATAAATAAAAATAAAAAAAAGTCACTTTACTTTCTGTATGTCTCTAGAGGCATGTGAAAACGAAATGAACAGTGTGTTTTGTGTCAAAATGTCTCCGCTCTTCATCTTGGAGTGTCACTCGTCCCAAGCTGAGCACCATGGGACAAAACTCACTCAGTTTTGAAAGAGTGCAGACTGTGTTACCCATCCGACTGCTGACCACATGCCACCTCTGAGCCTGCGGGGATCTGGGCCATAATTTGATTTCTAATTCTAGCAACGTTTAATTCATTTCTTCAGATGGCGAGCACTATGGGGAAAATTGGATAGCTTCTCCCCGGCCACTCTAACATGCATGTCTGTTTAATTTCACACCACCAGGCTAAAAGATGATGCATTTCAAATTGTGATGAACCCGGACTTTATGAGATCACCTCCTGTTGGGAGAGGCACCATGTGAAGTGATACGTCACTTTGATTGAATGTTTATTGTGTCTTTTATTAGACTTTAACTGGAGGTACATTTATTAGATGTCATGTAAACTGGTCTAAAAACACCGGTGAACTGCAGGTAGACCTATTTATGTGTCAAACTGAATTAGATTTTATGAAAACTAATTCAACATGAGTTAGAGAACTCTTATCAGGTTTATAAATTCAAATAATATCTTAGACAACAGATGGAAGTGGTTTGTTCACCTGGTTGCTGCCAATGCTGCTGCCTCAATACAAAATGGAAACATCTGCCCAAATGACCATATGTGATGTGAGAGGAGACCCTGACCCTTCTCATAATGCTTTCTCTGGTTTTACTGCTCCAAATTGTTTTGGTCCAGTGTCGCCATACTCATCATCCTCATTTCCAGCCAAATAATTAAAAAAAGAAAGACAAAAGAAACACTATGTGATTCACACACACTACCAAATGATAGACATGCTTAGTGAAGAGCTGATAAACATAGCGGAGCATTTAGCATCTTTCTCAGGAGCCGTTGGAGACCAAAAATATAAAGTAAAAAAGATTTGTAGATTGGAACGTGACTCAGTTCAGTGCTAATGTTGTGTGTCTGAATGTTGTGTAAATACAAGAACTGTTTTATTATTATGTCAATGTTGTTTACAGCTTCCTCCATCAGCCCAAAGCGGCCAAGATATCTTAGTGCAGTTTTAAAAGAGTGCCCGTGCTTCTCTGGCTAGTCCACAGAGCACAGTGTAGACACTTTCATTATTGGAACTGTTCTCTTCCAAAAAAAAAAAAAATAAAAAAAAATGCTCATGTGAACTACCAGAGAAACAGCAATGAGCCATTCAGCATGGCTGATTAAGAAGAGATTACAGGGATACCCCTTTCATGTATATTTGGGCATCTACAAAATACCAAAATGCTGGTACTGAATCAAACATAGAAAACTTGGCAGCAGTCATTTTAACTGACAGTATCATTATTGGTCCAGCTTCTGCAGTCGCATGCTGAAGAACGTGTAGTGCACAAACAATAAAAATAGATACATTTTTAATCAAAACAGTCGCAAACCCAGGTGGAGTGAAACAGCGGCTCAAAATCAAAACAAAGACACTACTGTGAGCTCATGGTTTGACTCCATATATTTACTATGAAGTATCGGAGACATGTCAGACACATTGGTACCTATTTATCTAAAGACCGACTGATGGGAAGCTACTTCCTCCCATCTCATCTCTGTTGCCACACTGAACAAATGGTGGATGCTTCAGGAGCCCTGAATCAGGACTGACCTGAGAAAGACGACCTTTGCCGTTAGCGCAGCAAATGTACTGGATTTTCTGTGTGGTCAGCTGAAAATTAGAAACACTCACACCTCCCTGTCACTTCAGGAAGTCAAATATCATTCTCCTCCTGTTTGTGATTGTTTTCACTAAGACTGCATGCTTTTTATTGTTTAACTCTTCTGTTTGATCAATGTGTTTCTCCTTCTTTTTCATCTCTCTGTGATTTCTTTGAACTGTAAACAGGCTGGTGCAGTGAAAGAGGATATATGCTGCAAACTTACCTTGCATAAATAAATGAAATAAAAATAAATTAGTCAAATTAAATGCCATCAACATAAACCTGAAAATGTGCCAACACAGTGCAGTGATCAAGGAAAGGGGCCCATAGTTTCTCTATAAACTAACAACAGGCTCTCTCCTTCCACTACAGCGTTACTAATCAACAATTCCCTGTCCTTCATGGCTGCACACTGACTTCTAAAAAGACAGTAAGAAATTATACTGTGAGAGAACCTCATTTCAGATAATAACGTATTCTGTCACAGTCTAACCGTTGGTGGTTTCTCCATTTAATCCTCAGTGAAGTGAGCAGTGCACAGAGGTGGACCTGCGATGGCCTCAGTTTGGCTTTAACAAACAGACCCGACCCAGTTCAGTAGATCGCGGTCACTCTGCAGAGGTGATCCTTGTTAACAAAACTCCTACACAGAACTCATGATGTCTGACGTGACCTGAGCATATGACACACTCAGAGGCTGTCCACACGGATACGGGTTTAGTATCGGTGTATCATTTCGGTGTTTCGTCCACGTGAAAACGGCGTTTTGGGAGGCCGAAAACTGTATTTTTTGGAAACGGGTCCCAGAGTGAGTAAATCTCAAAACCCATCCCAGCGGTTTCATGTAGACACCCACAACAGATCTTTTGTGAAATGATGATGTCATACCCCCACCTCTCTTACCTGTAACCTGAGCCACAACACTAGACATAACATGACAACAACAACAACAGCTGACTACAGTCGGGTCCCTCAGATACTGTGCATGAAACGTGGCTGTTAAATAATCATCGATGGGCATATTTGGACTGACACGCCTCCCAGTCAACATTTAATTGACTTAAATGTTTGGAGTTTAATACAGCAGGCAGGCTTTCTACATCTCCTTCTCCGTATTTGGTGTATTTGTGTGGCAGCGTTAGAGCACCACACAAGCTCCACGCAGGCCTGGTACATGTACTTTTGAGTCGTTTTCAGTGGATCCGTGTGAACACAGATATTTCTTGAAATGATGCTGTGTTCACAGAAAACTTTTTCAAAACGAACAAGAAAAAGATAGTTTTGGGGGAAGTTTTGTTTTCATGTGGACAAGGCCTCAGAAGCACTAATGTCATGCATGCATGTTACTGAAAATATATTAAAAAAAAAAAAAAAAGATGCTTTCATATTTGCAGCCAGCTTTGCAGGCCCAGTTGATGCCTGTTAACTGTAGATTTTTATTGACAAGTGATTTATCTGTGCAGTAATTGACAATATGTTGGATGTCTCTGGTCTGTGCTTCTTCCTTTCCTGGTGCAAGGTTGATCATTGTGTATTAGAAACTATGTCAACCAGACATGGGTCACATTGTGGCTGAAAACATTATTGCTCGATTTGGTTTTGTGTCCCAAAGGCACAAATCCAGTGGTGATGGAAAAATAACCAAACAAAATACTGAAAAATACATTGACTCACATCTTGCTCCAAGTAGTCTGGCTCATGTTGCCTCTTTGAAATGTTTTGAGTATTTCTTACATGTAAATTGAATGCTTCAATGAAAAATGTTTGACAAAATAAAAAGGAAGAAATGTACAACTCTGACTGTTCTCGCATCTCTCAGAGATAATGAACTGACAAATGAAAGCGCAGGTGCACAGCTGCTCGTCGTTGTTCTTGATTCTACACTTCGTTCTGCAGCACCATCTGCTGGCTGACTTTAGTATGGTAGATGACTGTCTGTGACGAGAGTAGAAATATGCTCCACTTAGTGAAATCTGTTCTTTTGTTTGGCACCTGATCCAATCGGATGTTTGAATGCTAACACAAGACTAAAAGTGCTAGCTTACACACACAGCTTATACATTACTGTCTCTATTCGTAGTTCTGTATGGAGAAGCTGCTCTCAGCCTGACAGACCTCTGCAGCTCTCTGGTGTTTAAAAGAGAGCTTGACATATACAGGCCCTGACCTCAACCCCATCCAACAGCTTTGGGTTAAACTGGAACTCAGACTAGTATCCCTGCAGCATCAATGTTAAACATGTCCCTACCATTACTTTGGGCACAACAAGAATCTGTAAAAAAAAGACTGATTGTCATGTGAAGCTTATTGAGCTCTTTAATTTTAAAATATATGACTGCCATATAATTAAAGATTGCCTTAAGACATGGTGGTGTAGTCAAGAGGAAAGGTTTGCTGCTGTTGCTGAAGTTTTGTACTAAAAAAAAAAATCTGTCTGAACTAAGCCCGTGTACACATGATAGTCTAATTTAAATCATTATTTGTGTGGAATTTGTTGGTGCTAGTGCAAAATCATTTTTGAGTCTTTCATTGCAATTTTAGGAGGCATAGAAAAATCTTGACATGTTTTTCTCTGGTGGCTAAATTTGATAAATAATTTGGTCCCCAAGCTGTCTTTAATAGAAAACAAAAATGTTGATGTCTCTTTTGCAGATTGATTCTTCAGCAATTCTGCTGATGTCTGAACAGGATCTGTGAAGACAGATTGGCAGCTGTTGCCTTCTGTTGCAAAACTCATAGTTCTGATCAGGGAACATCCAGGAGAGGTCAGTTGCTTAAAAGAATAAGGGCAAAGGTCTGTGTTCCAGATAGCAAGGCTGTTAAAAGAGCAGAGTCTTCAGAGAAATTAAAAGGGAATAAAAATGCAAAAAGACGGGCGAGGAGGCTAGAAAAAAGAAAAAGAAAATGACTTCAAACACGCGCAGTGAAGGGAGGAGGAACCAGGCATGTCAGTGTTGACAGATACACTACAGTTAAAGAGGTCCAAGAAATGGCAGAAACACTTTTTTCCCAAATGGGGCCTTCAAGTTGCTGAAGTTAGAGGATCATGTTTGTTACATCTGTGACTTTTCACAAAATGAGATTGACAAAGACTGCACAGTGGACGACCTAGTAAAAAAACTGAGATTGTACTTTTACAGCAAATACACCAAGAAACATGCTCAAGACGAGGACAACTCGACTGATACAACCCCCAGCAACAACCTCAGAGGTCACAGGAAATGTTGCTCAGAATTTGAAAAGCCAGGATGAAGTGACTTAGCGGTCTGGTCCGATCATTGATTTAACCGTGAAATTGAATTTACGCACATTGTCTTTCAAGATCTTTAGGAGGAGAGGCAAAAAACAACTGATAACTCGGGCGTCACAAATCCCTCCCTCCTCTACTGTGTTTTAGTCTATGGTTTTAATACTGTGCACAGCTCCACACCTAGCCGACACAAACAAACAAAGTAGGATATACGCAACAAATAGCACTGTCCATGGTTCTGAAATGTGGCCTCCTCCACCAGTTGCTCCTCCACGCACATAAAGTACATCTGTTTACCTCTCATTAGCACTGGTAAATTAACAAAGGAACCGTGTTAAGATCACTGTAAATACTTGTGCTTTGTTTAACATAAATACACCAGTTCAAGGGGATGGAAGAGCAGTCGTCCACTTAAGCTACAGACTTTCAACCTGACCTGAATAATGTTCCCAAAGCACACCTGCACAGGTGATTTGTCCAGGTAGTCCCCACCACACAGGCCCTCATCTTTCATTTCACCCAGAAGATGTATCCAGTGCTCCATACCTTCTTTGCGCAGCACACCCCAGTCCTCTGATTTGCAGTACTTGCTCCTGTGATGTAGCTTTGTTCACCAGCTCTACTGTCGACATCACTGCGGCGGAGGTAGGTCTGGATGTCTCGGACAACCACATTCTCCGTTCCTGGATCTGTCGGGACGATCTGGGGACAGCCTCCAAACTCCTCCACGGCCTGTATAAAGTAGCCCCCCATGACGCGTGGGCTGCTGCTTGTGTATGCAGCTTTCAACCTAATTATTTTGTGCGAAAAGTCGTCTATGCAACCATGGATGCAGATTCATATGGTTTTAACTTATCCAAATATAGTTGAGGAATATACTAAGGTTTAGTCTCCTGGAACGACGCATGGCTGAGGCGTCAGGGTCCAGAGCTGCAACAATCACACCAACATCTTCCTTTTATGCAAGAATTCCATTTGTTAAGCACTTGTTGTACATCCACCTGTAGCAATGTACTCTCTCTCTTCATATCACAGGTAAGAGAAGAAACAGATTAGAAGGGAGGAGTTATTTAATGACCATTAATGTAACAGTAATAAGCACATAATAGACCACCTGTAAAGTGTTGTATAATTTACAACCCATATAGTGGGGGTTTGACTTTGTCACTGTCTGCTCTGGACCATTATTCCTCTCTCTTTATATACACATATAGAAAATGGTTGTTTTCTTCTTATTGTTTAAATTTTGTTGACAGAATTTAGACAGAATCTCACTGTCGGTTTGTCCCAAATGAAAGCAGCTCCACAAAAGTCATTTAAACATTGTTTTAGAAGTATTTTTATTTACATAAATATTTCAGATGGGTTTGTTCAGGGGGCTTGAGTCCCAGAATGACACTAACAGACGATGATGGTGTGTGTGTGTGTAGACTAAACAGATGTGCATCACTTCTTCTCAGGGGTTGTGTCACCAGCCTCCAGTTTGGGTGCAGCCTCTTTGGGCTCTCGGTAAGCAGGGAAAACCTCCCAGGGTGTGTTCAGGTCAAACTTCCTGAACTCCTGTGACAGCTCCACGGGCTCAGCTACCACACGCTTCACCTCATCATCATAACGCACCTGCAGGGGGAGACAACATGTACTATTTCACAAAATGTCATTTTCATGTTTTCATGGTTAAACCTGAGACAATTTACACACAAAAAACTGCCAGGTGTTGGTGGAAAATATAAAATAAGATTAGTAAGGGCTTTTGCTGTCAGGACGTCTTGATCAAGTGATGAATTTTATAAAAGTTCTCTTTCAACCAGAGCCCTGCACTGCCAAAATGAAAGATGTGTTTGTGTTTAAAGTTAAACCAATTTAAACAGTGACACTTGAACGCAGCAAGCCACTCTGCCCCCTCCCTCCCCGCTCCACGTCACTCACATCGCACTACACTGATCCCATTCCTGCGTCCCGCCACAAACATGGACAAAATAAAGATTAAAAGGCCCAGATTCTAGGCCCGTGCAGGCCACTGCAACCAGAAAGAGGTGTCTTCATTCTTGGAATAAGACGATTTTTGGATAGTGTGTTGATATTAATAATTGATCCATTCCTCTGAAGGGAATCTTTTCAGTTTAGGCTATAAATAATTCTTTCACAGCCCCAAATACCAAGGACTCTCAAAGCCTGTGGGAAGCCTGGATTAATCGTAATGAGCTCAAAAAATAACTACAAAAATAACTAGAAGTCACAGGATCCAGCAGAGCTGGAGATCTAATGTGTCTGGGCACAGCTTCCATTCTGTCTGTCTCTCTGACATCCTGCCAACATGACTACATTTATTTGCTGGAAGATACACAGGAATAACATGTGGAGGAAGCTAAATAAAGCTGAGAGCTGCGCTGAGAGGACATGTTCCTCAGAGAACTCACCTCAACATAACCCGACAGAGGAAAGTCCTTCCTGAAGGGGTGACCCTCGAAGCCATAGTCCGTCAGAATACGCCTCAGGTCTGGGTGGTTGGCAAAGAACACACCAAACATGTCCCACACCTGTACAAACACAATCATGGACACACTTTAATTCTCAGTCTAAGCAGCGTCAGTATAAGTTTTAGCAACACATCTTATTATTTTTGTGTAGATGGCACTACATGTCTGTGGAATGTGAGGGTCCAGTTTCTTTCATATCCAGCATCAAAGATGTTGGATATCTGCAATGTGGTACAATTCAATACTGGTAAAACAGATGTCACCATTAAAGACTCTGCAGCAGAGCCTGACATGTCTGACATCAAACATCAAACTACACAGTAAACATGTAGGTGGAACTTTGACTGTACAAGAAGTTTGTACAATCACATTTATTGACAATAAAGAAATATTCCTGAGTTCACCCATATTGCATCCTTTGGGTGTGTTGAACAACAAGTCGTCTGCAGCCTTAGTTATGAAATCGTACTCTCCTGCAGAGGCTGTCAGTCGTCTGACATCTCTGACAGACAGAAACCAGCCAAGTTTTAAAGCAACACTATGTAGTTTCCAAACATGGATAGCCTAAATATTGGATCAGTGATGTAGAATTTTCCAACTCCCCACCAGAATCTCACTCCCTTTCTCAGAGTTAAAGGGGGAGTTGGAATTTGTTCAAGCTTGAGCCCATCCGACCTGCTCTTCTCACCCACACACGAGCGCCCTGTGCTGGGACGCACGGCAGGCCAGCCCCCCCTCCAGAGCTCCGGCGACACATAAACTCTAACTAGGTTCATGTTCTATCACTTTTTCGCTTTTTTTTTTCTTAGCCTCCTCCGACAAAACCCTCTTTGCTTTCCTCCAGCACCGGCTCTGTCAACAAATTCATGTACTGTGCTTCCCCAGAGATGCTCGTGAAGCAGGTTACACTTTTCACCTTCACAGCAGAAG
>OMNW01009170.1:40235-57273 GCA_900303245.1 Selene dorsalis
ACTCTCATTTTTTCAGCATCCTTATAAGAAACAAACATCAACAAACCAATGAAGTTTATTTATATTTTTATTATTAAAGTCCGTACCTCTGATTGAATTTGAAGAATTATGAATGAAACAGGATGTGTTGAGGAGATTGTTTATATTCCTTTAAATTAACTTAAATTTTCACATTTTTTAAAAATAAAATCAGTATCTTTTACCTCCAGGTGCTAAAGCATTATGGAAGAGATGGTATTAGTCAGTGTTTCACATTGACGCTTTGAAGCTGCAGGTTTTATAAAATGAATGATGGAAAAACTCATCCATGACAGTGCTTCTTGTCTGCTGTCCTGAATTAGCCACTAAAATCTCCAGTTTGCCAATAAAAGCTATGAACTTTGCTTCTAAAAACATGGTTGAGAGCAAGAGAGGAGCAATGTTTGGTATTTACTCTTCAGAGGGTGCACATTACGATACAGAGGATTGGTTGATACAACCACAGGCACGCTTTTTTCTTGTCTTTAAATAAGGCTCTGAGTCCAGTCTTTCTGCTCCTGTGAGCTGTGAAGTCTGACCCGCCGCGACCCCTGTGCTGTCAGCTGAACTACCCACACACCTCCTGGTAGTATTTCCTCAACATCTCCACCTGACCGGCACGCACCAGGATGTGGGGCCGAACAGACGCCAGCTTCTGACAGGCCTCCTCTGGAGTCCAGCAGTGTAACTGTCATCAGAGATAAACATATGTCAAACACGAACCAAAACCTTTCCTGGAAATGAATCATAAGTGCTGCTATTCTACAATAAAAATAGGTCTGATCAACCAGACATGGAGGTATCCTGCTAGACAGTGTTTTAGTTTTACATGTTGCAGTGGGGACAGTTCACAAACAACCACAGTCAAGTGAAAAGAGCTGCAGGGGACAATCTGTTAACTCTGCAATGTGACTCATTCACCTCCATCATGTCATCAAGGTAAACAACTTTACTTTGCTGTGTGGTTTTGTTGAAAAACACTAACACCCTGACTGTATGATTCAGCTGCTCGTAGTCATATAGGACACCATCCAGAGTTACTGTGCTTTTTTAGTACAGAATTCCCTCTTTGTGTTACTACACATACTGACAGTGAAAACACAGTTTATAATGTGGAGTTTGTTACCCAATGCCTACACTAAAATGAGTTTAGGAACACATTTCTTTACAGTAACTATGAACAGGATGATAATTACAGCAGCAATTAAGCTTTTCATTTAATATATGGAGATATCAGCATAAAGGGTTAGGGGTTAGGGTTAAAACTGTCTCTCAGGTGGAGATGATGGTGCATCCATACTGTTACATACTGACCCGTATGAGGTAGGCAGCAGCTAGTGTGGCGCTGCGGGAGCGCCCAGCCTTGCAGTGGATGTACACGCTGGTTCCCTGCTCTCGGTGCTGCAGGGCAAACTCCACGCCTCGGTGCAGGTTCTCCAGGCTGGGGATACCAGTGAGGTCAACAGTGCTCAGCCTCAGCTGCTCCACGCCTGCAGCCCGCCACTCCTGCATCAAAGTGTCATTTATCACGTTAGAATAAAACATGCCTGGCTGCTATCATTTCCCAGAGCCAAAGTATTGAAGGTAATGTCTTCATATGGCTTGTTTTGTCTGACGAACAGTCCAAAGATCAATGACACTCATTTCACTTTGATATATGTCAAAGATAATGCAGCAAATCTTCACATTAAAGAAGGTGGGACTGTTGACTGTTCATCAGCACATGCTACAGCAAGCAGGCAATACCTGTTTCAGCAATGCCTACATCATCTGACTTCACAGCAGAAAAATAAAAACAACCCAAAGTCAATCACAATAATTGACTGCATCCCAACTAGTTGCTGAATCTTCAACTTCAGAGTGAGAGGTTAAGGGAAGTGAACTCACCTCAGCTGAGTTGCAAAAATATTTGGTCTCATACTTCTCATTCATGGTGATGACCCCTCGAACATTCTCTGTTTCTACCAGCTGTGACACAATAACAGAGACAAGCATGCTCTTAATCTTCTATAAATACATATATTTATGTATATCAATAAATATGCAGTGTTTCTGGACAAGCAAACAGAAAACATTCACATTCACTAATTCACATCAGTGTGCTGTGAAACACAGCGTCAGTATTCAGAACTTCATTCGATATATGAGAGCAAATCCAATTTTTCAGATCCACATCCAGATCACAAGTCCACATCAACAACCACTAGATTTTGATTTGTTAATCTGGACCAAATCTGTAATCTCATGGCCAAACATTAATGACTTTAGCCCCCTCTTGTTCTCAGCCCTTAGTTCTGCTGTCAGTAATTTACAATAAAATCTTTGATATATTTATTTGTTTTTTTATTAGTTTCCTCTTTAAGCAACACATTGTAAGATTTAGGCTGGTACTCTGGGAGAATCGGTCACTCCTTAACCTATTTAGATTTCCCTTTACGTCACTGTCGTAAATAAGGCTTATAACCAACGGGAACATTTCTACTTTAATTTAAGTGAAGTATCTGTTCCTTCCACCGGACAGTGCGGTTCCTCACCTGTTTGGTCATGGATCTGAAGGGCAGAGCTCCCAGGACCACCGTCTCGTCCACTCGGTCAAACCACCGCCTCGACGACACCTTCTCCATGACAACATTGTAGGCTAACGTCGGGTAGAAGAGCAGCCTTGCTAACACCCCCGACATGACTGACCTATCTGTGTGATTAACTACGTAAAGTCTCAGGTTTTCATCACTTCCACACCCCGATGTTGTGTGTGGTGTCTCTGACCCACACAGCTACCATGCACTCCTCCATGGATGTGTTTCGACTCCTCCTCCGGTAGTCTGCCCCGCTGACAACAGGACTTCCGGGACGATTCTTTTCACAATAAACTCCGCGACTTCCATGTCATATCAACACTCAACAAATGCCCAGTTCAAAATCTTCGTAAATTCTTTGTGAATAATTGATATAAAATTGTATGTTTAACTCTGGATATGAGAGTTACCCAAATAAAGAACAATTTACAGTTAATTATTACTATTATTATTATAACTTTACAGAAGGGGTTTAATTTTTTTTTTCTTCTTCCTATTCCTTTTTGTACATGTTAAACACATACACTATTCGTGATACTATACTGATGTGGCCATTTATAAAATAATGAAAACATCCAGAGGTCTCATGATCATATCACAACAGTCAAAGGAAAGTTAGATGACATCAAATGATGGCAATACACTCAACACTGATTAAATCAAAGGAGCAGGCTGTGCTAACACTTCACCTCTTTAGCTTTAATTAACGACTTGTTACTAAGTGTAACTGTTGTAACCCTCTCTGATGAGTCAGCTCTGCTTTAGTTTACATACAGGCTTATCACAGTCTAAGGGCTAATTGTTGACACCCAGATCACAGATTTTGAGCTACAGAAGAATTTGTAATGCATGCTCTCATCCTCATTTTACTGACTATATTATATTCTGGACACAGCCTACAGTGGGTTCATGGTTAACAGAGAGGCAAGCTATTACTGCTTCAGCAGACTCTAAGAGGTGATGACTCAAGTCTAGTGTGTACTTCTCACAAGGTCCTACAAAGAGACAGACAGATAGACACCTCCCCCACCCCCACACATACATGCAAAGACAGAGAGAGAAGACGTTAAGATGGATGCATTTCAATAATAGGAGTACAGTTTCCTATAGTATTAAAGGTTTTCCACAAAACTATGAATTATGATTTTACTTTTGAGAACTACGCCCTGTTCGTCATCTTAGAAAACTTTAAAGTGATGGATGATAGTAAGATGACAAATGTACATATGTACACAAATAAAACTGAATAATCTGCTTCCATGGAATACAATTGTTTTTTAATCAAATAGTCCTCACGTGTATAGCATTCAGGATTTTCTGTCAAGCGTCCATTCAAACAATGGGAAGTCATATCAAAACTATCTCCTTCTAAATGTCCATACAGCGGAATCCAACTACCTCGCAGTGTAACACTTTAGCGTTAGGTGGCAGATCCTGCCATCGTCCCCTATACATTATTTTTCCTCTCTGTAGGTCAATAATGCAAAGAGCTATAAGTCACAAGGAGAGAAAAATATTATATTAGAAATAGTGTTGTGCTTTATGAAGCAGTAACATCAAACATATTGGCTGACACTCTAATACTTAACTCTGGTCCCCATGGGTTGCCTAAATCAGTTAGTATCTGACTAGTCATTATATTGTGCTACAGCTAGTTGTAGCACAATATAGCACAGGGTCTAGATGTTTGATTTCATCATCATTACTCAAATACGCAATATCCAAATAAGTGGTTAAATGGATTGATTTTCAGCACTAGTCAAATGCAAGGGCAGTGGCCATCACATTTAGACTTCTGCAACAGCTATAACAGGCACAAAAAAACTCATAAAACGTAATAAAATGAAAAAAAATTTATTAATCACTTTTTAAATAATTTTATTCATAAAAAATGTAGTTTAAGTGGAACCTATAAAAGTAACAGGACATTTTGGGAATGCAGCTGAGAAAAATCCTCTCCTGTGCCAAAGGCTACTAAAAAACAGTATACTACAAATGAACTACCCTTGAAAAATCATCCAGAAAATATAGCTATCACCAAAACATGTAATGTAAAATTACTGTAATGTTGGTCCTACCCATGCAAGATGGCTTTTCAGACCATTTCCCATCCTGTTGACAAACAATCTCAGTGTTTCCCAACAGTACCTAGTCTTGGTTGCAGCCACATTTGATTTTTTTCTCTGATTACAAAGTCTCTCTGGTCACTGTTTGACATGTAGCCATCATTGATGCCTTCTGGTGGAGGGCATGTCACCACTGCAAAGGACAATTTCAGTTAATTATTACATAGACGGCTGGAGTTTGTTTCACTTGGTCACTGTTTATCTCATGCTGTTGAACCAAATGTGGTTCAATTCAGACTAATCTCAATGTGACAAGGAGGGAGACCACACAAAGTTAAACTAAAAGCAAACAATTTATTATAACAACAGCATGAAGAAAAAACACAATGAGGTGTGGCAGTCTGTAAGTTCCATCATGAATGCAGTGCATGGATGAGTGTTACATGTGCTGTGGAGGTGTTGGATGTGCTAACTCAAAGCCAAAAGGGATGCCACCAGATGGAAGGGAGAGAGCAAATCCACACATAGCCAAGCTTTTATAGTGTGGACAGCCCAGGTGAATCAGCTGACGACCCTCACGTTTGAGCCAATTGGCTGTCGCAATTGCCCAGGACAACCTCCAAGACAATGGGAAGGTTGTCAGCCCTCTCCCCTCTTAAAATCAAGATCTCAACATCTCAAACATCTGAAACAAAAACATACAAGACAACCATATTAAAAAACACTGGCACGTTCCCTTGGTTTGTGATACAACACAAATGCCCATTATCAAAATATACAATATGAATGATCTACCTAGCAACCACTGTCACCTAGTCTTACCATCTCTTAACCCTCACCTGGCAACCTTGAATCCAGAGGAGCAATTGAAGGATAAGATACAGCTAACAAAACGGTGCAAGTGAATTGCAGGTTAAAAAAGTCACATGACAAGTATAAATATTATTTACATTAGTCCGCCACAGGGCCCCAAGGCCCAAAACACAAAGTAGGAACCAAGCTACAATAACGCTCACAAGCAATGCATGAGCTGTAGTGTTTATATTTACAAAGCTACCGGGCCATGCTACCAAGTCGCAGCCACACAGCTAAATCTGAAGGATACCATTTCTGCCCTGCAATTACTCTTGATCAAAACTTACCTAACCTGTTCAGTTAGGCCTGAACATCCTGAGGTATGACAGACACAAAGCCAATGTACTGTACATACTTGGGTACAGATCTTACCACATCAACCATTCAGTGTTTAATGTTTCAAACCCATAAAACTAGTCACCTGACAGATACTGGTGGTGGGTACTTACGGTGACCCTCTAGAAACTAGGGAAATGCTCCCAAGATATTGTCTTATTCCACGTTCTCTGCCGCATTTAAGTGAAAACAGCACTGGTTGATCTCCTGTTGAGATCAAACCTGCTGCTCCCTTCTGATATCCACCCAAATTAACTCCACAAAACAAAGAAACATTTGTCTAAACAGTAGTATCACAAAACTTTGTGTGATTCTCCAAAATATTTAACCACAGCGGTCACAAGCTAACCATGCTGCATGCTACATGTAGATTGGCCAGGATAAGAACATCCAAGGAGTGCAGCTATCACCAAAACATGTTATGTAAAATAACTGTAATGTCGTTCCTACCCCTGCAGGACGGCTTTTCAGACCAACTCCCATCCTTCTGACAAACAGTCTCCATGTTTCCCAATATTACGTAGCCGTCGTTGCAGCCATATCTGACTGTTTCCATGAATTCAAATTGTCTCTGGTCACTGTTTGACATGAAGCCATTAGAAATGGCCTCTGGTGAAGGGCATGTCACCACTGCAAAAAAAACAACAACAAAAAAACAGTAAACTGTTTAAAGAGACAGTTGAAGTTTGTGTTGATTTTCTGTTTGTACCACTTGGTTACTGATTGTCCTGTTACAGTGCCGTTTCAAGTGTTTTGAACTTTTTGTCTGGAACCAAATGTGGTCCAATTCAATCTATAATGTGTTATGCTTTTCAGCTCCCCTTGCTGCATCATAACGCCCTTCTACATGGAAGAAAGTGTTTTCTTTTCCACAGTAGAGTGAAAAATTCACCCATATTCTCTGAGTGATCTTTTTATTTACAGATTGTTTAATTTTGTTTTATTCTACATAATGTACCCTTGTAATCACAGTTAGCAAGACCATATCTAATATTGTTAGGAATCACTTCTTAAAGGGAAGAGTGGGATAAGTTGAGCTTAGGGGCGAGTTGAGCCACCCCTTGTTGCTAGGAAACTATAAGAAAAATTGAGCATGTGACCAAATATTTAGGATGAAGGCATCATTTCATGCAGTCTGTGAAGTTAACAACCACATGGGTAAAGTGGTTTGACATTTATGTCCAAACAAACATTTTTCACTTTCAAAAGTGAATTCAGTCGATCATAAGTTTCCTGAGAATTGTGTTCACACCAAAAGAGATTATTATACATTTGTTTTATACATGAGTTGTGGTATCTATGAGCTACAACATGAGGTAGTAAACCGAGCATGAAAGTGCACCATTTTAGCTGTGGGGACTAATAAAGTCTATATGGTAGTTCTGGGGTCAGTTGAGCCACCTTCCCTATACACTTAATGAGTGTGTTTTGTCTGTATATGTCCTAATTATTAAATCAAGATTCTGGATGTTTATGATTACAGTAAGTACATTCCTGAGAAGAGGTAAAGTTGTTTATGGTAAGCCAAGCTTTACTTTCAAAGAGAAAGCTGAGGGATTCTTCCCAAGATATGATGTCATCGCAAAACTCCCCAAACCTCAGTGAGTTGGTACCCCATACACGGGGTAAGTTGTGCTACAAAACCAATTTTTTGGGACATGCTATATTATCAACACAGTTCTGTTTACACTCATTCTGTCTGTTTGTAGGGATGCACAACATCCTGAAATATCTGAAGATATATTAGTTCGCAACAAAACTATAATTGTCTGTAGTGATCCTGAATATGAAAAGTGGCTCATCTTACCCCACTTCTACTTCCATACTGCACTGAAATGATGTACCTTCAATAAACTTATCATCGTCTCCAAAAAATGTGTATGTTCTGGGCTGAAGAGGCCTCTAACCATCCACTGGACTCCCCAACACATCTCACTGATACTGATTCTTGTGATTTGTTGCTCTTTAAGGAACAATGAATGGACAGCTTGTGTGGGATCAGAGAGGAGAAATTCTGCCATGTTTGATTATTTCTGTTGTTTTTCATGTGGTTTGGGTGTAATTTTGCGTTAGGAAAAACATGAAGAAACCTGAACATTTCAAAGTCAGTGAGATTTGAACCTTTGTTGTTTCCTGATCTGCTAAAACTAAGATCAAAAGCGAACTGTGAAACATAATGTTGTTCAACAATCAGACAATATGTCTTGTGGTGGTTATTCCATACCTCGACATTCAGGTGTCTTACTCCAGGTGCCAGTCTCAGTGCACGTTGCAGTTTCATCACCAATGACTGCGTATGGAGGCAGACATTTGTATGTCACGGTGTCGCCATACACAGTGGTGCTCCCTTCTACCTTCTTCCGATAAACAATCATCCCATACTTTGGAATTGGAGCAAGACCACAGGGCACAGCTTCAAGAGAGGAGAGAGAATATGTCAGTTTATATGAATGTGATATGCATGCTTTTACTGTATGTACTTTTTAGCTAGTTAAGTATGTTGAGATTCAAGCAGGACAACTAAAGTGATGTATTTCATGTGTTCTATTTCTAGATTTAAAAAAAATGTCTTCACAGAAAATGTCTTGTATGAGTGAGTTATGAACTTCATGTGTACTTCATTTGCAGGGGATTACATACGATTGCACTCTGGCACTGGTCCACTCCATGTTCCATTGGCTTGGCATACAGCAGAACTGGGTCCATCTAAGATATACCTGTACAGAGCAGTCACAAAATATTTGACAATGGATGGAGGATGAATGCATTTGAAGCCAAATGTTGGTAGACCAGAGTAAAAAAGAAAATTAAGGTCAGATTCATGCAAAACAGTTTAAAAGACTGTATTGATTTTGGTTTATTGCTTACCAGCTAATGTATGATGAGCACAACTGTCAATAACGTCATCTATTTTCAGAGTAGTTGCTCAATTGCTTAAATAGTCAATATATAATCAGTGACACCAGCAGTAGCTTGATAAGCAGAGATAACAATGAACATGATTAGAGATTCTTAATTTGCATGCCAAAAATACCACAGATTTGCAATTGAACAGAAAGGTGATCAAGAAATAAAAGGACAACATCTGGCCTAAAACAGCAGCCTCTGAATCTGCGCAACAGGAGATCTCATCCAGGTTAATTAGCAGATTATACCCAAAGTTATGAAAGATGTCACATAATAAAATTTAAGAGGATGCTGTCATTACCCTTTATTACAACTGTAGTCGACGACACTCAGGTACGTAGTATCAGCAAATTTGAATTCTCCATTAGACAGTTGATCAGGGTAGGCACACCGAATTGCTGCATTAAGGATATGTGTGTAAACAGACATTTTTGCAATTCAGTTTTATGAATTATTAAAATAAAGAACTACATGTGTGCTGCTGTACCTGCTGTCGTAACATACAACCTTAGTAAAGTCAAGCAGTGATCTCATTGTGCTTTCTATCCTCATAATTATAACACGTTAAGTTTTTCTTTTCTTTTTTTTGTTTTGCCAATGAATAACCTATTCTTTAGTCCTCAATATACATATTCCTATACCACAGCATGTAAGAGAAATCTACCAAATATTTGTAATAGTAATGATTAGATATGATTACTTGTTTAGAACATGAATATTCAATGGTCATAATCACAATGTGGTAGAAATGTTTTTGCTCTAATGTACATGCTTAAAATGCAAATCTCCTAGTGTATTTTATTTCACGTTGCATCAACAGTTGAATTACAATAAAGCATAAATATGGAGTGTACTGTCACAAGACCACGAGTTATCGCTAGAATAATGGAAACCCACGTTCGCAGACTAAATTGGTCCCTGACCATCTTCCACTTGCACCGCACACAATCACCCGAGGTCCTGACGTGGGTTTGTATCCAAGAAGACAGGACAGCGTTAACTCTGCTCCAGGGTTAAAGTATTTCTGGATACCATCCATCTTAATGTTGGCTTCAAGCTCAGGCCTAGGACACACTGTAAGGACAAGAGGATTTGATTGATTTTGTGTGTATTCCATTTGGGAAGGCAAGTACTATATTTGCCAACAAATGAAAATCAACTCCATTACTAATTTGATGGATTGTGATCATATACTGTATAAACAATCGAAAAAGGATATGGAACACATGTCCATCTATTTCAGATACTTCTCCCTCACCTTTGGAGATTTGTCAAAAATTTGACAGGACATGTCAATAAAAATTCAAAATGAAACTGAAAATCTATTTCTGAGTTAAAGATTTTATAGACTGAGCAGAAAATGAATATTTTTCAGTCAGATTCTTGTCGGAAGAGCAGAAAAATTTTAAGAAACCATTTCAAACAGTGAAAGAAATATTTGGCTTAGAGTACACGATGATCATTTCCACTTACACAGACACCTTAAACAATAGTCTATCTTGTAAGATACTGAGACTGAACGGTGAATGTGCTAACAAGCATTTCAAATCAAATGATATCCAATGAAAGCCAGTAATATTAGCACATACCACTTTCATCTGATGCCACGGCGGTAAAGAATAGAAATGGACAGAGCAGAAGCAAAGTCTGTACGTGTTCCATCTTTGCTCAGGTATAGACAGTTGTCCGTTTTCTCCTGTGGTCTGTGGTTCAGATAATCAATCACTGTCCTCCCAATGCTATTTGAGCTCCTCTAAAGGTAAACAGATAAGAGCAACATGGAGTCATTGCTCACTTGTTGATGTTTGTCTGTGTTTTATTCCTGTTTGCAATAGATAGGGACATTTTACTGGAAGTGGGAGGTCCCTGCAGTTTTTATAAATGTACATATGGCGCCTGGGTTTTAAAAGACGTCTTCTCCATTGAAAGTGCTCATTTCAACTTTTAGACATTGTGCACTGGTCAGTCTTGGACAGTTGGATTCATTAAGCTTGCAAGAACCCTCCCTTAAAGCACTCCAGGATGGGGAGGGTCCAATCATTGCACGTGCTGGCAACAGGGTACCCACACCTCTAAGTTTTGCTCAGACAACATAAGACAATGTGTTCTCTGTAAAGGAAGCAGTCTGTTGGGATCCATATCCTCTAGGCATTGTAGATAATATGGTCCCTCTTTATTCCAACTGTGCAGGGAGCTGGATGGAGCAAACAGGACAGTTAAAGCAGATGGTTCTCAAATTACTATAATTTCATGGTTTATTGAATTTTTTGTTCAATATTCACATGAAAGCAGCACTGACAGCTGAGAGGAATCATGGTGGCTGGAGACTGGTGAAATTTCAGTGCCCAGTCTGAGCACATCCGGATATCTTTGGTTAACCTAGAGACAGACTGCTGCAAAACTGAAACAGTCCTCAAACATAAATACAACAAATTTAGCCTGAGGGTAGCTTTTGACCTAATTTTCCCCTAGACTCAACCTCACCTGGAAGACCACTTCCCTGTGTTTAGGCAGCCTGACTCTGAGTAGATGTATTTAACCTACTCCTTATAACCATGTCACCTCATCACAGCGAAGGTGATGAAGCCTTTTTGAGCCGCTGACATCTGGGGGAGGATTTACTGCAGAGCAGTAAGGGCAAATAATCAAGAGCAGAGCAAAAACACTGCACTTATTAGGAGAAATTGCTCATTTTAATGGCACAAAAAGTCTCTGTTTGTACATTGACTAATAGGTTTGCACCATGATCAATGCAGCCATTTGAGAGAACAGCTGCAAAAACTACTCAACATTTTTACACTCTCTCTCCTTCATCTTCAAGAAGAAAATCTTTTGGATACCCACTGCATTACAGTACTTAAAGATATTCTAGACAAAAACATGTTATTTTGGTATATTGTTTATTTGTACATGTTAATGTACATGTTCACGAAAGGTACACATATCTAAATATACCAAAGCCTATTACATAATGATAATATTATGTTAAAGTATTTATATTCTTAAGTAAATGTATTTAAATATAAAAGACAGACACATATGTTTAAAATCGATAAGAAAACATGTATAAGCATAATATGACCTACATACAAATTAACAAAGGTTACAGTGAGTTTAACACAGATATGGAATTATATCTTCAGGGATTCAGTGGATGTATATGTGTGATACTTTTATGTTACATATATGGCCACCTCTTCCTTGATAGGGCCATATGTGTTAGAAATTACATTGTGTATTGGAGAAAATGGGTACAGGCATGCTCCAAACAGATCAGCTCAAATCAGCTCTTACTGACTGAGTACAAAGGTCTTCACTCCTGCATATTTACCTAGAGATCAGATTGATTTGGTACAAGAGCTAGGAGCAGAAATGAAGCACCATATAACTCCTGAATAATGACATATAACAAAGAGGTATGTTCGATTGTCCACTCTTTTAAAAACAGAAAGTGTGGCCTGCAGAATCAGAGTCAACTAAATGATGCAATATCCTAACTGGGACAAATGCTCATTTTCATAAACCGTGTATCTTTCAGAGGTGGCTCTGCCAGACAGATAGCTCAGTGAAATGACTTTTCCAGGTAATGGAATATCTGGTGTGCTCAACTCCATTATTTAAATTGCAATTATTTGTATTTCATGTGAGAACACAGGTAATAGGCAGATAGCTGCTATGCTGGCCAGTGACAAGCCTAAAAGAATTGAAAAAATCCACCAAGGCCATGAAGCAGAAATACATCAGAATTTTGAAAAAACATAACTCAACAGGTTTATCAGAGACAAAGACACTGCAGGCATGAACAGAATACAGTGTACTGTTGAGCAAGACAGATATCAATATGATCGGTTGGTCATATTGATTTCAACCCCAAAAAATCCCTGTTTAGCAGCTTATCCCAACGGACTTCACGCCAGGTTATGTCACCATCAAATGCTAATACTGAGTTGCTAGCTAAAGATAAGAGAATATATGCAGATTAGAGTGTCAGTATGCAGTTAACCCAAAAACAACTTAAGTCGCACACATACAGTTACAATACAGTGGAGGGGTGAACCTCTGGGGCTCAACATGATCAACGTTTTCTAGAAGGGACAGATAAAAACGTATAAAGTGATTTTTTTTTTTTCTCCTACAGGGACCTCCTCCTCCCTCCCACATTATGTCCTGCAGCAAGATCAGCCAGAGAGGCAGGGAGCAGGAAAATGTCTTCAAATTAAATAAAAACTTTTTTTTGTTACAGTCCCTTTTGGATAATTAAGTAACTGTTATAAAGGAATACAGGATTTAATGGAATGAGATAACTTGGGCAATAAAACTAGTTTAGATTTCACGTCCAGTACATTTGAGGCTTATATGTTCTTACCTGTCTTACTGACTTTAAAAGAAAATCAGTAGTCTGGGTAACTTTGAGAATTATCATGTAACTTATTTCTCTGTTGAAACCTGTCCATGCTGCTGTCAACAGATCAGTCACATTCATTCTTATTGGACAAAATTCAAACAAAATGTGAAGTTCAGACTTTCCAAATACACTGTAGACTGTATTTACTTTACGGGAGAATGAGTGAATTTAGATATATTGTTTGGCAAAGCAGGAAGGGAAGATGGAAAACATGAATCTCTGTCATCACAGGAAACAGAACCAGTTTGTGCTTTTCAAGAGAAAAAGCTTTTAATATATTTTGACAAGCTTTTTCCAAATCAGCCATGATAGCGTATTGAATCCATGTGATTTAACTAATTTAAACAGCTATACAGCACCAATATGACACATTTTAACCAACAGTCTTAACAGCCTGTTTGAACTAACATCTTTGTGAAACAGTAGAGAGGTGAGAACAGAAGATACAGGAATATATATACACAGTCACACACAAATACATACATGTATAAAAACGGATTTGGAAGGAACAGTGTGAGTGTGTATAAAAATTACACTATGCGCTGCAATATATTTTCTAAGTAAAAAAACAAAAGTGCAAAGTCTTCATAATACATTTGGCCTGTAACTCCAGATTGCATAACTCCAGAAAGCAAAACTTCCATTTCTTGTTTTGTTCTTTTCTCCATTTTTTTTTTTTACAAAAATGTGCAGTAGCTGCAAGGTGTAGCCACCTTTTCTTAGATCTCAGGAACTGGCACAATCAGAGAGCCAAAGTAGTGTTAGTTTAATTTATGGTACAAGCATTTTTCCTTCTTCAAACATTGACAAGGAAAGGTTCAATGAATGAAAATTGATTAATTGTCCCTTGTTTGTCACCGCATTAAAATTGAATATATTATTACCTTCAATTATATATAAAAGGAGAAAGCAGTGACGGGTAGTGATCCATCTTGTCCACCTTACAGGAGATCAGACCTTCATGGGAAGGACTACGTTACTCGAGCTGGTGCAGTTGCCACCGGAGTGGAGGGGTCAGAGGTTGGTGGTGGTGGAGTTCAGGACGTTGTGCTGGACCTTGGTGTTAGAGGCCTGGGACAGGTCTCGCTGTGGAAATATAACAGCAGCTGTTGAATTCTACCCCTTGTACATAACGGAACAGAGACAACATGTAAAGCAAAACCTGCCAATAACAAATAAACTGATAATCATAATGAAATGACACAATGAAGCCTGTTAGTGTGAATTAGTGAGGAGACAATAACTCAAACTAATAGATTGAACTGGATCATCCACCTTTTCTTTGAACAGCATATAGTATGAATATCTTAAAGTGCACTTTCATATACTAGCGTGGCATATAGACTGGATTATTTCTGATTTCATTTTCTAGAGACAAAAGACAAATGGAGGAAATTCCAGCTATAGAACAAACCAATCTAATTTGTCAAAAAAAAACAAACAAACAAACAAAAAAACAAACAAACATGTCATTAATTCCTTCATTATTAATTGTGGAATTATTTCAACAAAATAACAAGCATTTACAGCATGTCTTACAAATATGGACATTTTTCTGGTCTGATGATTCCCAATCTGACTCCTTGGCCTGGCAAAACACAACAGATATCACTCTGGATCACTGTCTCTCTGACAACTTTAAAATAGCTGGTGTAGACACTGGGCAAGCTGGAGTGATGCTAAAGCAACAGTCTGTCAGACGGTGTGGGAACGGCAGCAGTCAGGGGGTAAATGGGTAATCTCACCCTTGATTAGAGGCATGCAATGAAGCTAAAAGATTAGTGAGCATCACACAAGGTTTAAACCTCTCAAACACACCTTGACTGAACAGATTCAGGGTTGACCAAGTCCCTCTAAAATATAAATTTACATCATTAGCATTGGTGCATCATCAGTCAAGTCTATAATACACTCAAATGTGTTATGATACCGGAAAAGATGCAGGACAAAGAAATTAGAGACAAAATGTAAATTACCACAAACTCTGAATATGTGCTGGCAACAGAAGCCATGCTGAAGTTACGCTGTGGACTAGCGGGGGTCAGCAACGCACCACTCAGAGGGCTCCCCTTCAAGTGGGCTTCGTTCTCCTTGTTACAGCTCTGAATTCGAGGGTGTGGGGGCTTAGTGCCTCCTGGTGTCCGTGGTGCTGCTGGACCCTGGAGGACGCAGAGCGGGAGAGAAAGATCAGACAAATCGAGACCAACTTCTTTCACACCAGAACACAGTATAGCACAGTCACAGTTTAGAGTTACAGCTTAGGTTTGATGTTGATGATGTTTTGTACATCTTAGAGCTGGGAAATAAAATGATTTTTTTGATTGATTTGTATTTATGCTTTAGGACGATATTTAAAAAATGAAAATCTAATTAAACTTTAGCTTGGGTAATTACAGTACGGAGACGCCGCCTCTTCCCTGAGCAGCATGGCAGCATGAGCTAATAACAATGAGGAGATCGGCATCTCCACAGTTGTCTGGAAGTGGTTTGTGGAGTTGTTCAATACAGATCAAACCACGGTCACTGTAAAGTCTGTAAAGGTCTGTGGAGACTAATAGCAGCAGCATGACTCATTTATTCAGCAACAGAGGCAGCAGCTGTGTGGGAAGAGGCCGTGGCATTGACAGCTGTAGAGGATAGCTACTGTTAACAAGCAGCTAACATTAGTACAATTATTTCCCCATAGCGAAGTGGAAAGGTGTTACAGATGAGGTGGCGAGATTTCACTTTTAGGCTACATCACTTAGCTCTAGTACACTTTGTGTTTATTTTGAAACCGACCTTGTTGGATGAAAGAGGTGGGCGGGGCACAGGTGAGCGACAGACAGTTCCACCATAGACAGAGCGCATGGTGCTGTTAGAGGTGCCGCTAGAAATACTGGAAGTTGCGTTAAACTGATGAGAGAGAGAGGCAGCGCGTTAGTGCCGACACAGACCATCACACCAACAAACCCCAAAACCTTTCATTAACTAGAAGAGTAAGGCACAAACAACTTTACCAGCTTTCTTGTTTTATTTGGTGTTGTTGTGCCGAGGAATCTGCGCTTGGTCGGTGTTCGTACTGCTGTTCCGTACAGCATGTCCTCCTCGGTCTGTTTGCTCTTCTTCAGGTGCTGTTTAGAGTAAGTAAATAAGTGTCAACACATTTCTTAGCAAACACACCAAACTTGACAAACAAGACAACTTGTTTACCCTTTCTAGTTTCTCCTTCTCTTTTTCTATTCGGTGCAGCTCCCACTGCTCCTCCACATACTGCAGAAACTTCTGGCCGTTCACTAGAAACTCCCGACCCTCTTCACTTTCCCATGCATCAATCTGGGCTTTTAGTTTCTTTTCAAGCTAAAAAAAAAATCCAGCAACATATATGTTATATGTCAAATGTTCAAATGCTTAAGATACTATCAGTTTAGAACATAACAGGTGGCCGTCATGTCTCACCTTGGGCAGGCTTTTATGCAGCTCAGACCTCTGCTTCTCCTCTTTGAGAAGGTTCCCTCCTCTGTTTGTGAATCTTGTTGGATCTGTGGCTTTTTTCTGACAATGAGAAAGATCAAAGTTCCACATCATGAACATAATAAGGCGCCTCTTCCCAACATGCAGTCACAAAACCAGATAACGCAAACACACACTAAATGATTTGGGAATGATATTTTAGCTGTGGAGCATCTTAAAACTACTTCCTCAAAAGATCATTGATTACATCATATCCTAAAACATTTGAACAAAACTTTCACAAAATATACTGCTCCTCAGCTGAAAAGCAGCTGAACTATATACTGAGAAAGAACTTTAAATATTACTTTATGTAAAAAATTAAGAATAATCAAAATCAACATTTATTTTTATATATTAAAACACTGTAATAGCTAATTTAA
>OMNW01009170.1:57293-77268 GCA_900303245.1 Selene dorsalis
AAAAATTAAACATAACATTAAAAACAATAAAATGTTATTTTGCGTGTTTTTGATGATCAAATGAAAAAAAAAAAAAATTACAGTACTCTCTGCTGGATGGACAGTGTAATGTTGACACTCTTCTTAAATGACCTCAAACCTGTAGTTAAGCATTTCTGTCAAGCAATGTCTTTATCAGTGGTTAGACACATTGCTACAGATATATCTCAAATAGACTAACTGGCCTGAGTCATTTACTGAGGCAGCTCCACTTCCTTGCTTATATTTTCCAAATTTTATAGGTGAAAAATCTAATTATTTTCCAGCCGGAAAATAATCATTAAATGTCTTCATTTGGTTTTCTAATTTATTCCAATTACAATTTCCAAATGACCTGTTAATTGAGAACTTGTATTCTCGAGGACTCACCTCCAGCTCCTGGAAGAGTCTCCAGCTCTCCTCCCATTGGTGAACCCCCTCAAAAAGCACTTTGTGATCCTCATAGTGCTGCTTTAAGCGCAGGATCTCAGCGTCATGCAGACTCAACAGCTCTTCGGTAAAATCCTCTAAAACAGTCATTCACAGCTTCAGTATCATCACTTGTACAAAGTTCAGTATCATTTAGTGTAACACAACTAAAATACCAAGTGAACCCACCACTAAAATATGGTGCAAAAGCCTGTCGCTGCTCAGTGCTGAGGAAGCACTTTTCCCAGAACACGGCGATCTCAGAGCGGATGGCATCTGTGACGTTGCGGATGTTTAGCAGTTTCAGCTCCTCTAGACGCCGAACCTCTGCTTGTAACTGAAGAAGAAAATGAATGTGTAAACTGAACATAAAAACAGCAGCCACAGCGCTCTACAAGTGTAACCCTGCGATTCTTCTCACCGCCTCCAGGTTCCTCTTCTTGGACATGACCATGTGTTCGTTAAAGGCCTCCCTCTCCTCCTGAGGAACTTGCAGTCGATCCCACAGCTGCTGGATCTTCTCCCTGTGACTCTCACACATGGCCTCATTCTCAGCCTTACGCTCCTCCAGCTGCCGGATCAATAAAAAGACAGGGGCATCAGTTTGCTACTCATCAGCTTTAAAAGTGACTGTGGCTACAGTGCTGGATCATTTATGTTACACATTCGAATGAGTCCCAAAATTCAGCCAGTCAGCTTTAAAGTCCCAACTATAATCTGTGGGGCCCATAAAAATAAAATTCCTTTATCCTCAGAAGGCATTAAAGTTAAACTCTAGGAAATCACCAAATTAAATGCGAGATTTAAAGACATCTGGAATTCATAGCTTGTTTCACAGCAGCCAAAGTATCAAAGATATTGCTGAGAACTGTTAGATGATGAGGTTGGACAAGCAGCATTAAATGGATGGTTGAATGAGTCTAACCTGACACACGAGCAGTTTGAGAGCTGTAATATTGTCTCTGGAAAGACAAAAGGATTCCTCATCCTCACAGACAACGTCCTTCTCAAAACTGGTTTCAGGGACGTGGTCCAGCTCCTCCATGTACAGGATGATCTGCTTTTTGAGGTCCATGAACTCATTGTGTCGCTTCGCCTGAAAACATTAAAGCAGCACAACATTACAAAAAAAGTAAACAAAGCAGGGAAACAGCTTCATTTGTCCATCACTAATGGCAACTAAGGCTTTCATCTGACAGGACACCATGAAACACAGATTATTTTCCTACTGACATTTTTCAAACAGTTTTCAACACAGTATAACACAAAAACACGGCTTCTCTATTCCTGCATGACTGAGCACAAGGAGCTGTGGGTGTAAGAGAGGAAGCTTCCACCTTCTCTGTGTTCTGGTTGGTGATGTGCTGGCTGAAGTTCTCCAGTTGCTCCAGTGATGGTACACAGTCCGGAGCAACTCCGTACGGCATGGAGCACAGGATGTCGCACAGGTCCTGGTCCTGCTCCAGCAGAGACTTCAGCTGCTGCATCCGCTGATCCTTCTCCTTTACCAGAGCCTCCATCTGCGTGCGGATGTTCTTCTCCTGCTGGAGCATGCTGACACCCTCCTCCTCCTGAATATTCACAGGAGACGACAACAAATTGTCCATCCGTTAAGGAAGTCTATAGCGTTGTGTGAGAATCTAGTCCACAGAAGCACAATTATCTTTACACTGAATGTGTTATTACCTCAAACAGAGAAAGCTGGAGCTCCAGGCAGAGTTTCTCCATCTCCGTCTTGCACGTCTGAATGCTGTGTATAAGCCTCTTCTTCAGAGTCTCCTCTTCTTTGATCATCATATCTAATAGGTTCTGGTGGATATAAATACAGTAAAATCAATATGCAGATGGACTAGTGTAAATTCTTACCAATATCCACTACATGACTAAAGTGGTGGTTATTTTAACCGATACGAAGGCTGCTGATATTTTCATTTCTTTGCAATCCCACCACTGATTTAGTTTCAATCATACACGGTTTGAAAGTAAATACTGGTCGTTAGATACAGACACTGCTTTATTATTAGTAGTCATAGGTTATTATTACCACGCTGTCACTTTTTCAAGGAAATAAACACAAAGTACTTAAACTCAGTTGGAGAAAACATTAGTAGTTCCAGTTTATTTTAAGACCAGTCATTGTTAATTTTTCTATTATGTTGGATATTGATATCAGCTGAAAGAAATCCAGTAATACTCATCAGGATCTTTTCAATATACATAGACAACCCAAAACTGAAACTCCACTTTGTTCACCAGATGTCTTGTACTACAGTCTATTCATGGTAATTGGGCTGACTGGATGGAATGACTGCTTTCCACTGGCCTAGTTTCATACATAATGATTGTTGTGCTGTCTTGTATTAGCACACACTGCCCTCTCCCTCTACACAAGCACATTCACACCCACCTTTCATCCTCTCACTCCCAAACCTAATTTTAAACTCAGACCCATGTGTAAACCTGTTAATGCCAAGTAATCTATGACAGGATTCACAAAACTGTGTTTTAATTCTTACTGTTCAAATATAAGCCATATTTCACTGGTCTTGCCTTGATGGAGAAAGAAAAATCCCATTAGGGAGAAGCTGAACAGTGGACCACTGAAACTGCCTGTGTTGTGTGCTTTTTTTGTGTTTATGTGTTTTCACAAATTTCCAACAACATATTTAGACACTTTGCCTCCTGATTTACAAGCTATTAATGACTGGCTCTTTCTAAATCGAAGCTTAAGACTCATTTATTTAGACGGCTTTTACCTGGTAATGCTGTGACCCTTTTTTAAAAAAATCTGTTTCTGTGTCTTCTTCTGGTGTCTTTATTGTACATTTTTATTTCTGTTGTTCATTTTCATCTTTGTAAGGTACCTTGGTCATTATTTTAGATGTTGTATATTGCTATATTAGTAAATATTCATTTGAATTTGTAAACTGAGCTCTAAACAGTAGTTACACCTTTTTGCAATCTAATGCAGATCAAACAAATGCACAGTGTCTTTTATTTCAGACCTGGTCTGCTTTTTGGATGGAAAAAACAGGGAACGTTTCTCAGAAATCTGAGACTTTAAACAGCGTGTGATGTCGCATTGACTGTCACATTGAAAACAAACTTGTGCTCCGTGAATCCAGACAGCAGCAGATCCTATAACAACAGGTGCAGGTCCTATAATAACCGGTGTAGATGATGATCAACGTCTCACCTTTATGTGGCTCTTGACGACATTAGTTCTCTGCAGCCTCTGGTCCTCTGGGATACCGATCTCCTCCCAGATGTCCTTCAGGTGGCACAGCGCTTTATTTAGGCACGACACAGCCTCTGCTGCCAGCACCTCGCTACAGGGACGCACAACCGGGGGACACAGGGTCGGTTACGTTTGTCGATAACCCGTTTTTAATTGGTTATTAATCAGTAACTGCCTCCAACACAATGCATTCCTCTGCGCGAGGTGACCGACGTTAGCTCGGCAGCTAGTCGCTACCACGATTACCTATTCTCAAAAAACCTTGTTTTTTCAAACTGCAAGTCTAACGGTGAATAACTAGTCTTACCTTTTTCTCATCGTCGATTTCCAGACCGTGTCGCGTTTGTTGGCTGAACAGATTAAAACAACCACGACCTGTCAAATACCCAGGCTGAGTTGCGGAGCTTCCTCCTCTCTCGCTCTCTCCGGCCGTTTGTACACTTTTCAAAATACGCGCACTCTGCTCTCTGATTGGCTCCTTCGGCGATGCGCGCGATGTGTATAACTAAAACCGGCTGTCGGGGCGGGGAGCGTTTAGCAGCAACTCAGGAGATCCCACCCGCCCACCGCAGAGCAGCTCATGAATACAAACAAAGGCACAAGTCTGACAGTGAAACTCGTTGATGTGAGACTGAAACACTAAGACCACAGCAGAAACCACGGGAAACACCACAACACACAGTTTTCTTCGCCCACGGTGACGAGTGAAAAAGATCACTGTACTGAAAAAGACGCTGCTCTTAACGACGTCATCTCCATGTACTGTCCGGATGTCGTTTTCAACTGTCCATCCATGTCCTGCCCACGCCCATGGACACACAAAAAAAGCACGAATAAACATATTACACGATGTCTCTGCAACAAAATAAAGAACTTTAAACAACACGAGAAAAGAGAAATGCAACTTAAAATAATGTATCATTAATACTGTTCTCTTTATATGACTAAATATGAAAGTAATAATACATTCATTCTACAGTTGCTAACATTTGTGGAACATTTTGTAAAAACTTTGAAAGCAATTAGAGTATACATTAAAAGACACGTCATTAAAACTTTGAGTCTCTTGACTGGAAACAAACAAGAGAAATCAATGTATATTCTAAAAAGTTTCTCAAAAGAAGTCTATCAAAATGTATATTTTTCCTATAACTTTATCTCAGTACCTCAGAGCCCAGAAACCAGAAAAGCCAAGTACATGATATTATTCTTCGCCTAGGATTATGACTTTGTAGTATAGACTAAATACACCCCTTACTCTGCCTGTTCAGTCATTTTTAGAAATGTTTTTATTGTGTTTTTCTCCAACTTCGCTCCAACATAACTGCTCAGTCAGTAACTCTAATCCCTCCTGTAGTGACATAATAACAGCTACCGTTTGCATATTGTGCAATACAAACAAATACAAAATAATAAAGGCAAGGCTATAAAACAGTTTTTTAAAAACATTTATTCACTTTATACATCTTTACAGTTCTTTTGATGGCAAACACAGACTATGAGGGAACAGTTTCCATCTGTACTGCCAGGGCTGGAGGGAATGCATGACGGGGGCCTGCAGGAATGTGTCATGTTTCTATTCATGATGTGCTGACAGGCTTCATACATGGTTGTCCAGCAAAGCTTCAATTAGCCTTGAACTGTTTGTAATCGCAGTCGTTACCACAATGAATTTATAACCTGAGAGAAGAAAACAGTAACTTTAGTCAAAATCATTTTCCTCTAGGTCTTTGTGACTCAAAGCAACAAATGAATGTCTCCACAAACCACAGCAACAGACATTTTTGGTGAGCGTTTAATTTTAACTTTTGAAAAAGATCATCTTGCTCCAAAGGTTAGACAGACCCTTGTTAAGATTTTTTGAAATATTAACCCAGTAAGAGCTGTCACGTCTGAGATTTCAGTCCAACTGACTCAGAGATCAGTGCAGGAAAAATTTATTCAACTGGCTGTCTCATAAAAAAATTAAATATTCCTAAATTTACATTATCCAATGTCATGTTTTCAATGATTTGATAATTCTCATTTGTTTAGATCTTATTATTTTGATGACTAACTGATGAATTGATGTCAATGGTCTAACTAATTTCCAATATTTTAAGACAAATTAAATATCAATTTCAGACACAGAAACAGTAACACCTTTGAAAGTTTTGTTTGCCCTATGGTTGTCATGTGATGCAAGGTTATTACACATCAATAATATAACACATACCATCCATTATTAACAGTATTAACAGTAAGGATGGCTGCCAACTCCAGATAAGAGGGGAAACCTGCATTACTGGCAAACATTTGAAAACCAAGAGTAACATGAGCATCAGGCCGTGTTTACCTCTCTCTCTGCCGAGGAAACGAAGGGCGGAAATCTCTGAGAAGGTGCAGCCACCGAGGAACATGACCAGTACGATGCGTTGAGCGTCACTCTTTGCTCTGACATCAGCTCCATTACCACCTAATGAGAGACAGAAAAAAAGTGTCAGAACATTTGAACGGAGAGACATGAGAGCACTGGCTCTGTGGTGAGAGAGAAGTTGTTTTTAACAGTCCAGATGTGTCTGAATTTAAACAAAATGTTGGAAAACAAGCAACTTGAACTTCCTGAGGCAGCGGGATTACTTTTCAGAGATTCAGACTGTTGAGTAATTTATTGCCTCTATGATATGATCTGTCCTTTCAACCTTTGTCCTGTCATTTTGTAAAAGTTGGAGCTACTCTGAAACCTTCCACATGTACATGGCTGAGAAAACCTTGCAGAAGAAATCTGGTTTCACTAAACTTTCACTTCCTCAGCTACAACAGCCGAGTTTACAGAATGATCCAGAAACTGGTTTAGTGCTGGAAGCAGTATCCCCTCGTTATCCAACCTGTGACGGCGAATTCATGCCCATTCAGCAGCCTGGTGACTTCTTCAAGGCCTGTCCAACCGTCTCGCTCCAACACCTAAACACAACACGCCAGGAATAACACGACAAACACACAGAGTTTCATCATGACACAGAGAATGGAAAAAGACAAAACAGTCAGATCATGTGGAGTAAATGAGTCCTGCTGATTTCCTCACCTGCTCAATGAGTTTGCAGCTCAAAGGGACGTAGGCGCCGCTGAAGATGTAGGCCATGTCTCGAGGGACACGCAGGTCGTACTCTTCATCTGACTTTGGTACCTTTAAACAACGTATTATAATTTACTTACAGATGCTGTACAGCATTTATAGAGCACTGAAACATGATTCAGAGTGTTGTTTTTTTTTATCATTTACCAGGTTGAGTTTTCTACTCAGTGCTCTGAAATTGCTCTTCTTTGCCAGAGAAGAGAAGGCGTCTGTCAGCTTTCCTGGAGGAAAAAGAATTAAAAACAGCGATAATGACGAAGATCGAGACAGTTAAACCAAATCACTCAAGACGTATCCTGCAGATGTGAAACTGTTTCACTCTTTCACCCGCAGTTTTGTCGTTGACCAGTTTGCCCACTCTGCTCTCCATCACTGTCAGTGTTTCCCCCGGCTGCTGCTCCACCAGCAGCCCCAGCTGCCTCAGGTTAGCAAATGTGAGCAGGTGGTCCACGCCGTAGCTCTGATGAGGTCAAGCAGAGAAAAAAATTGACTGTGATAGAATGATGCTGCTGCTGTATTTAACTGATTGTGACCAAGTGCACCATGCACTTCATGTCCTGAATGGGACAATAAAGTACATCTCATCTTATCTTATTATCATTGTCAATAAATGCCATAAAAAGACCAAAAACAACAATGTCAATAGTCAATAATAGTCAAACAATAATCTGTAGGTCTCTTAGTGCTGTATGATCTCTCTGCCTTGTCACTCTTAAGCCCAAAACAGCTGGTCATTGTAGTTTTTTAGCAAATGTTACAGAAAGGATAAGTACATTGTATTATTATTATATTATTCATATTTTCAAGGTATATCTTTCATTGTACTGTCATTTTACTGCTGTAACATGCTTATTAATTACCCACTGTGGGACTTACAAAGGAAACTCCTTTATTATTCATATAACAGCACTATGTTTTTTTTTTCCTAAATCTTCTGGATCATTGACTACAGCTGTGACTCGGAACACTGTCTCATTGTTTATCTGAATGAGAGAAAAACAGACAAGTGCCAGAAAAATGAAAGTGGTGAAAACTGCTCTCACCTAAAGTGTGAAAAGAAACAAATAGACAAAAAAACTTTTTGTCTATTTGATTTATTAAAACACAAGAAGCTCTGTACTTTCGTGTCCTGTCTTTACTATTTCTACCAAGACAAATATAAAACTGTGTTTTGTTTTCTTAAAGCAGGACTGATTTGATGTCAGACCATTTTGTGGCTTGACAACCTTTGGAATCAGCATTTATTTTCATTTAATTACTGCAAAGCTTTGCTTACTTAGACACACAAGAGGCTCACCTGCAGATACTGTGCCTTCAATGACCGGAAATCTTTTGGCAGGAGACCTGAGAGAAAAACACAGACACACACAGTTATTAACATGACATGAGAAGAATCTCACTGTCTGGCATCACATGTAAAGTCAAGTCACCATTTTCTGTGAGAGACAGAAGACAAAGCAGCCGCAGACTTTCTATCATGGAGACCTGCAGAAAAGAAAATGCAAAAAAAAAGATATTGTCATCATTGTTATCATTGTTATTAACTTCTAACCTCTTTCTACATGAGACTGACTCTGTGTTTAAGCAAACGCACCTGTCTGTTCATGTGCTCCTCTATGAAGGAAATACATTCACGGATTTCAAACCCCTCCAGTAAAGCTAGAACAGAAAACAAACAATATGTAGGAATGATAACATAAAAAAAATGTATGGAAAAACAAATCATGTCCTGTGAGGCAGATTTCTTCATCTGGAAACATGTGGAACTAAACCCTGAACGTGTTCTCACAGTGTTCTGTCTTCAGCAGCTCCTGGAAATCCTGCTTTGTTTTCTCCTTCATTATCGATTCGCTGGCACCGATGTCTGAAAGAGAACATGCTGCTCAGCTTTACCTAAAAACACATAACAGGGTGACACCCAGTGAACTGCTGCGACACTCACGCAGGCTGAGCAGCCGGTGCTCCTGTTTTAACCCTTTCAGCTCCTCCGACACAAACGTCTTCATCTGCTTTATGTCCATTCCCCGACGCTTCTGTACAATTCAAGAAAAAAAGCAAGTGTCAGTTACTTCAGTTGCCTCAGTTTCAAAGTGGTGAGGGTAAGAAACATCTACTCACATCATATGCTGTTTGGAGGTTCCTGGCTTTCTGACTGAGGAAGCCAAAGACGTTGGAGAAATGCTCATTCCTGATTTCGTTGAATACCTGTGACATGGGAGTTGAGGGGG
The DNA here is from genome assembly GCA_900303245.1 of Selene dorsalis. NCBI lineage: Eukaryota > Metazoa > Chordata > Actinopteri > Carangiformes > Carangidae > Selene > Selene dorsalis. The sequence continues at coordinate 66,322 of OMNW01009170.1, forward strand.
TAATTAATTTTTTTTTTTTTTTTTTAAATCATGATGGCAAAATAAAAGCTGCAGCTCCGGTGTGGACCCAACCTTGTCCTCAGAGTTCAGCTTGACCTTCACACTTTTGTCGGAGGAGGTGACATCAGATCCAAACTCCACACATCCTGCAGGACAAGAGGGATGAGACGACACATTGACACACACACAACATCAGCAAATGTCCTGATGCAACTTAAAACTAGATTCAACCGCCTCACTCTTGTGTCCTTCCACCACTCAGACTAGTTCCAGGTTACGTACCTGTTCCAGTCAGTCATAAGAAATATGAAACATTTATGGGAAATTTTCTTATAACTGCTGTGTGAAATGTTAAAGTAATGGCTAAAAAATGCCTTTTGAGTTCACTGTGACCTTTGACTTTGAACCATTAAAGTCTAATCAGTTCATCCATAAGTCTGAGTGAACATTTTTGCTAAAACTGAAGCGACTTCCTTCAGGAGATCTTGAGACCTTATACCCACAAGGCCAAAAATGATGTGTTCTGAGGTCACCATCAGCTTGACCTATGACCTTTAACCACCAAAGTCTAATAAGTATATCCTTGTGCCCTACTGCATAATAGTTTAAAGAAGTTCTCTCAAAGCATTATGTGACATTGTGTTTGATTCAAAATCAGATCAGATTTCTGACATCACACTGTCTGTCCTCCTACTGGACACATAATTGCTGTGATGCCTGGTTTTATTGTTTTCTGAACAACAAAGGATAAAGAGGAAGTGGTTTAACCTTGTTCAGGTGCTTAAATGTGGGCTACACAAGAAACTTTCTTCTGCTCTGATACTCACCACACTTTATTCTGAATATATCATCTACCAGTCCCTCATAGACAACTTGTGAGCACAGAGGAGTGACAAAGTCCACATCTGTGAAACACAGTGACAGTGTCAGAGATAAAAACACAGCATGTTGATGCCAACCGCTGAGAAACATGATACTGGACTTGAACTCTTACCTCTATCAATAAGAAAAACATTCCCGATTTCAGCCTTACGACCTTTTGTTTCTCCCTCTTCCACCTGCTCCCTCCACGACTCGTACGTCATCTGTACCAGACAGACCCAAGTCATGATACTTCAATCTCTATCACACACGTCTCAAAAGAGCAGCAGCAGAAATATTTTCTTCAATCACTTGTCTACACTAGTCTCTGCTCATACTGCACCGTGGCACATCGTCCAATCCCGTAGAACTTTGAGAACGGCCCATAAACAGAGTGAAGGAGGTGCAGAGCGCTGCCGGCCGTCCTCACCCATCGCTGGTCGCCTGCCTGTCAGAATGAAGCTTTATTTGAATGAAATGAAAACATGCTGATGCACCTGTGCTGGGTCTTAAGTGTTACAGTTTATTTTCACTTCCTTAATCAATTAATTGTCTGCAATTTGCCACCATCTAATAATTATAAAACAATTATCAAATGGAATTAATTCCATTTCTTTTGTGTCTTTACCAGGAAGTTATCTCGAAAAAATTCAGGCAACTCCAGACTGATTATGTCATCGTCCAGAGGGAGGAGGTAGAAAGCCCACTCATCAGTAGTCACATCTGTGGGGGGGCACAAACAGGTCAAACACCCCTCATTCACACTGACCAGAGCGTCTTAAACAGAAAGTGAAGCAGGACGCTCACCACCAAAGATGCCCTGTTCCTCCAGCACAGCCTCACACACATAGAACTGGACAACACAAGAGGGTCAGCAGTCAATATAAAGCACTTGATCCGTAACCGATCAAAGCAGCATGGGAACACGTCAGCAGAGATGGGAAATACCTTCTGTGGGGTGAAGATGATCTTGTATCTCCTATGTCTTCCTGCCGCTTTGTCTGCATTGGCCACATCTGAAACAACATGGAATCCAGAATGAAACCCACCTGAACTCACCTCATACACTCACTGTTCAAACTCATGTTCAGTGAATGTCCTGACTGATCACTAAATACGGACAACGCAGGTCAGGGTATCATGGAAAAGTTTTGATGCAAGTGCCAATGTGATTCCTTAAATGTTAGCAGGTTTCTGCAGGGGCTTCAGCACCACACAGATTGAATTAAAAACCTGTGTCACTTTCATACAGCAACAAGTATGAAATATATCATTGAAAAGCTGGAGGGATTAATTATTTACCAAGTGCATGAAATTGATTGCAATTTATATCACTTTTCTGTCAACCATTCCCAGCTCTATATAACAGTTACTCCTTATAATTAATTATGAAAATGACCTGGACCTGGTTAAGCAGCAGAATGTGGATAAATGGCCAGAAGCAATAACAAATTGAATGTCATCTATTCTTTATGGTCCATGTCCAAACTTGACAGAGCAAGTGGTAAAGTCAGTAAATAAGATTATGATCACAAGACTTCCAGCGCCAACTTACTTCACAGTTTGGATGACACTAAAAACCTACAAAGGTTCAATAAGATCAAATGTTACTGTCATTGACTTTTGGTGTTTCCACAACAGAAAAATTCCAACTCCACTCACCACATATCCACTTCACAGTTTGTATTCTTGGCCGGATCAGGAAACACAGCCTATGACAGAGTAATACCACATTGTCACGCAGTCACATTGGGCATTTGTGTATGTGTGTTTGAGTTTTGATTGTTAGAGGTATAAAGGGGTGCTCACTGATCTGAGGTGCTGATAATTGGTTTGTATTCCACTTTGTAGAGTTTGTCGACTTCATGTTGCTGCAAGAAAAAAAAAATTTAAGACAGATTTTTGAGGAGGCCACTGGAGCTGCGAGTAAGGGAAGCATCATCTGGTGATGGTCACCTTTAGTGTTGACACATTAGCTATACGATCCAACGGGCTCATCAAGTCCGCCTCAATGAACAGGTCCTTCTTCCCTGGCAGCTGTGTGATGAAGAGAGCAAGACAGTAGAATGAAGGAAAAGTCTACCCAATGGCAAAGCATGCACAGAAAGGAGTCTCTGTCCATATACAGAAAGGAGTCTCTGTCCATCTAAATGAACAATACAACATATTAACATACACACTGTTTGGAGGAGTACTACCTGCAGCAGATTAATCCACATTTAGTGTTTTAGTAAGAATTTATGAGATTTACTGACAATGATGTTTATTAATTTTAATCACGAAATTAATTAAGATGAAGGCCAAAAACTGCACAATATCACCAGACGTGTACTTCAAATTTTAGTTTTATTATGTGTCACTTTCACTTGTGGGTGTGGTCATAAATGCAACATCTGCTTTACAACAGCTGCCTCATACCTGCACATCATCCTTGTTTTGTAATTAAGAGTGAAAATATGTCTGTGTTTCTGGTTTGGTTTATATTTTGGGAACTGGAATTGCTTTAGTCAATGTGCTATAATGACAACACATACTCTACAACATGCCGGTCGTACTGCTGTTGGTGTGTTTGTATTTGTAGCAAGGTGTGGAAGCCAGTCGTGCCCGTGTAAGCAGAGACATGTCACTGTGACCTGTCCTCACCTGTTCCAGCAGGTAGATGAGCTGATCTCTTGCCAGTCTCTTGAGCAGAGAGAAGTCAGGGAGCTCCGGGGAGTCTCTCCTGGCACTGTGAGCCATGCTGGGCCACGACAGGGGCAGGACGACGGTCACTCATCCACTTCACAAACACATTAAAACAACTTACTTACTGATTCAGGAGCAGAAAATGCAGTGACAGAGAAGCGACAAGTCAAAGAACCACTCTGATGATAAAATCTGTTCTGGGGTTAACCGACTAGCTCGGTTAGCTTGAGGGCTAAAAACACACCCTCCACCTAAAACAGATTTACAGAAATTAGTGTCAAAGACCTGACGCCGATATGTAAATGATTACACAAAAGTATCGAACGAATAACAGGAGATAAACTGCAATGTCTGTGAAAATATTTGAAAAGGGCGTTTAGCTGAATATTAGCATCTACCTGCTTCCGTAGCTGACTAAACGGAACTCTTGCCCATCATTGGCTGTTTCCTCCCGGTCACTAAAGCGAACAGACAGCGACGCCTCGGGAGCTGTTGGGCAGCTGGGCACTTGACGTTGTGTTTGTTGTTATTAGTCACTACCATCTACATGTAATTTTGCACCATGGATTCAGACACGGTTTTGTTGATAGAAACAGTAAATTTTGCCGCAGATAAGCATCGTAACCAGCGACGTAAAGACGCAGACGGAACTCCGTACATTAATCACCCCATCGGTAAGTAAAAGTGTGGAGCACGAACTTTTAACGAATAACGAAACAAAATGCGTTTCACAATTGTAAACGAGTAGTGTATTAACTCAAAGTCCTTGTTAACTCCATGCCGGGAGTTTTTTTTTTTTTTTTACATATAGTGATGCCTTCAGGTGCTGCTCGTAAATCTGTCAGTTTCCATTATACTTGTTGAGGTGTTGGAAAAGGCAACAAAAGACAGAATTCCAATTTAATTAATCAAATAATACTGGAACTAGATCGATGGATCGATCGGCTTGGTACCTTAGGTGATACTACCTCGTTTCAAATTTATCAGTATCTGTTTTTATTTCAATACATAATTTCATTATATCTGTAGGTAACAGTTAAAAAATAGCTTTCATGATACTCAGAGATACTCCACATAATCATAAAGGGCATGTGCAACAGGAATGCATAATAGGTTAAAAATGTGGGGGTTTTTTTATGTCAATATTTAACATTTTGCTTTGTACAGTGAAAATCAGTGCTTCTCAGTCTTTGTGCCAGTGTTATCGTCAACCTTTCAATGGCTATTTGAATTGTAGTTAATAGACAGCCAAGTTTAGTATATCAAACTTCTTGTCTGAGTCATACTGTCCGGGCGTACATTGACCTTGACAGCAGCTGAAAACAGTGACATGTCTTGTTTTCTTTCTGCTTGTAAGGGGTAGCGAGAATCCTCAGCCATGAAGGAGGCATCACAGACATTGAGGTTTTGCAGGTATGTTGTTATCACAGTGCCACTGTTGAGTCAGTGTGGAGTACAGAGTCGAATACATTCCTTGCCTTACTGAACTTGTGTGTTGTCTCTGTGTGTGTCTGGCCCACCCTGCAGGCAGCTCTGCTTCACGACACAGTGGAGGACACAGACACCACTCCTGAAGAGCTTGAGGCAAAGTTTGGACCGACTGTGGCGCGAATCGTTCAGGAGGTGACAGATGACAAAAGTTTGCCCAAGCAGGAGAGGAAGCGTCTGCAGGTGGAACATGCGCCTCACCGCAGCCGCCAGGCCAAACTGGTCAAACTGGCTGACAAACTGTACAACCTGAGAGACCTGAACCGCTGCACACCTGTCGGTCAGCACCTGTCTGTCACTGTCATTGCTCTAATGCTAATGCTAACTGGTCCACAATCTGTAACTGACTCACTCAAACAGGATTTTTTCAAAGTTATGTTTGTTTAAGAGCTGCAAAGATTAGAAGAAAATGAATCCACAACTATCTTGATAACAAATAAATCCTTCTTTTTTTTCTTAAGTATAAATTCCAAACATTTTCAAAGTTTCTCATATGTACTAATTTGGCTGCTTATCTTAGTCCTAGCTGCACAGTAAAACTGTAAAATTGTACTTACTGCACTCTTTCACTCTGTGTGTGTGTTTCTTTGGCAGGCTGGTCAGCTGAGCGGGTCCAGGAGTATTTTGTGTGGGCCAGTAAGGTGGTGAAAGGTCTGAAAGGAACCAATCCTGTTCTGGAGGAGAAGCTGGAGGAGCTGTTTAGACAGAGAGGAGTTCAGCTCTGACAACATCAACACAACATAACTCTCTATTTAAATGACAAATATATCACTTTTTCATATAAAGTTGTGTGGCCTTTCATTTGTTATTTCATATTTTGGTGGTAAATTGAGGGTATGTTGAAAGTGATATGAGCTTTTTTTTCAGCCTATGCCTTAATTACAAGACACTGCTGAATTTAATGCCAATAACCTACATACACAGGTTGATTCACTCTCACTGTAAACACTGGATTGTTTTCTGACTCTGTGGAAGGAAAACAAGAATATATCACATTGGAACATTTACCAATGCCAAGAAGTTTCTCAGTTTGAGTTACAAGACACATTTACACTTTTGTATGTATGTTTTTAAGTATTAATGTATTTATTTGTTTACCCAAACTATTAATTCTTTCATGAAGAATAAAACAGTCCATCCATAGTGAAACAATAATTACAGTCTTATACATAGAGAGGATTCTTACTTTTTAACGCTTCAACCTGACTGTAATTTGGAAAACTGTAACATATGGCTCAGTGTGAGGTTATCCCTCTTGTTGAGCGGAACCATAAATCGCGTATGTCGTCGGAACAAATCCACTTCCTGTGTGTTTGCACATTTTGTTGAACTTCCGTTTCGCCACACAGTCGACGAGCTTATTTCGTCGAAGTTGAAAGACACGATTTTGATTTTATTCAGCTGGTACCGTCGACAAGGCAGCCATGTCTAGTCGCGAAGCTCTCAACATGAAGCTCCCACCGATCCAGTCCACGGCCGGAGCCGTGCCGGTCCGGAATGAGAAAGGTAAAAGATGAGCTGGTTAGCCGGCGGTTAGGGACGTGCTAAGTTAGCAGCTAACAGGGCTGTAGCTAACATTGTTTTCATTAAAGTAAAGCCAGTTTATTTGACTGATTCAGTTGAAAAAGCAATCAAAACTTAAATATGTGGCTAAAAGTAATTGCTTATTTATTAATTGGTCTATCTTGTAACTTAAGGTAGTGTATGCTCGAGAGTTCAATACTTTGGCCACTGAGCAATTTCCTGTAGGACCGTAAGCAATACATTTCAGTATTAATGAGTGATTATTTTTTATTGTTCTGGGTTAAACCGTTTACTATCTAGAAATTTTTTGAGTACTCATTAACTTTGATATTATATAGATCAGAGAAAAACTGAAAACCTTTGTACGTCAACATAAGCTTTTTTAATTGGCAGAATAGTTACATGTAGGTTAAATAGCTTTTTCATTCCAGCTATTTGCAGCAACATACTCCAACACACACTATAACCATGCAAGCTGAACCAACTCTTCCCCCCGACACACTGTCCACAACAAAATAATCACCAAAAAATATTGTGTGCTGTGTGTTACTTATACGATTCCACACAAAATACACATGTGTATCAATAAGTGTGGGAAAGATCTGGGACCATAATTTTTAGGCTGTTAACCCTTTTAAGGATTATTATTATTATTATCTTTCCCAATACATTTTCCTAGAGGCTAAAGTGATTTCACTTAACCGCTAGTCTTAACCAACCAGACATTCAAAAGCCAGGGATCAAGATCCAAAGACAGGTGACAGATCCTCATAACTGAGTCACTGGAACCAGATTTTTGCTCAATTTTCCAACGATTAATGGTTAAATTGTTGTCATAAATTTTAGTATTAGTTTCAAATACACAGAAAATGTCTCCAGGTCGGGTTGCTAACCATTGCTCTGAGTAATGATGCCGTCTTATGTAAAGCCGAACACATTTGATTGCACAACATTGTAACATTGTAGTTGTGTTGGGAAGGACCAAACTTACATTCGATACGTCTTCATTTCCCAGGTGAGCTCTCAATGGAGAAGGTGAAGGTGAAGAGGTATGTGTCAGGTAAACGGCCTGACTACGCACCGATGGAGTCGTCGGATGAGGAAGAGGAGGACTTCCAGTTTGTGAAGAAGGGAAAAGAAATGGAGCAAGAAGTGGAGCTGGAGGAAGAGGATGTCTCTGACCCACGTCTCAAACGTTTGCTCAACCGTGTCTCTGAAGACGTGGAGGAGAGGTACGGCTCCACTCTTACCGTTTTGATTTGAATAAGTTGAAACTATCACTAAACACTGTTACTGAAATGCTAATTCACCGTCTTTGTCCTCAGGCTTGCAAGACACAGACAGATTGCAGAGCCTGAAGTTGTTGCTGAAAGCAGTGAGGACTCCGACGAGGGCACGTGGCACCCAGAGCGTGAGGAGAGCAGTGAAGATGAAGAGGAAGAGGAGGAAGAAGTGGATGATGAGGTGAGGTGCTATCTGTGCTTTTTCGTTTGAACTGTATGACTGCCACTAAACACAACCGAACAAACTCAGTAAATTCTATCAAATAGAGTTTGTGATATTGCGTTTGTCATTGTGTGCAGGAAATTGAGAGGAGGCGAACGATGATGCGGCAGCGAGCCATGGAGCGAAAGAATGAGGAGATGGAGGTCATGGAGGTGGAAGAAGAAGGGAAGTCAGGGGAGGAGTCCGAGTCCGAGTCCGAATACGAGGAATACACCGACAGCGAGGACGAGGCAGAGCCGCGACTCAAACCTGTCTTCATTCGCAAGTAAGAACTGAAACAACCACACTGGTTTCCAAGAACAGAAACAATCTGACCCATAAATGCTTCTGTAATTTTCTTTACCAACGTGTGTTTGCACCACAGGAAGGACAGGGTAACAGTGGCAGAGCGTGAAGCAGAGGAGCTGAGGCAAAGAGAGCTGGAGGCTGAGATCAAGAAGCAGGCGGAGGAGCGACGACGCTACACCCTCAAGATCGTGGAGGAGGAGGCTAAGAAGGAGTTTGAGGAGAACAGACGAACGCTGGCCGCTCTTGACGCTCTGGACACTGACGGAGAGAACGAGGAGGAAGAATACGAAGCCTGGAAAGTCAGAGAGCTGAAACGTATCAAGAGGGACAGAGAGGCCAGAGAAACGTGAGTAAAACACTACAGGAATTTCCTAAAATGGCTACTAAAGATACAAGCACTTATGGAGTGGTGAATTAACGAGTGGTGTTTGTCCTCAGCATGGAGAAGGAGAAGGCTGAAATCGAGAGATTCCACAGCCTTACGGAGGAGGAGCGCAGGGCCGAGCTCCGGAACAGTGGAAGACAGGTCACCAACAAAGCCTCCAAGGGCAAATACAAGTTCCTCCAGAAGTACTACCACAGAGGAGCTTTCTTCATGGTAAGTCACTGCGGAGGGGGGGTTCACTTTGGTCTGACATTATATGTGTCTCAGCTATGTTGCACACTACGGGCTAGCTATAGCTTCTGGCTGTGAATTTGTATTGATTAACTAGGCTATAGCATTTTGTTGGCCAATAAGTGTAAAGAAACTGCAGGTGCTTGTGAAGTTTGAGATTTAGAGACATGTTTGGCCACCAGGGAGCAGCAACAACTGTAAAATACTCTGCTCACCTCAGTTACTGGTCAGCGTGTTTTTGTCAAGGAGCTTCTAAAGTGGGATTTGACGTGATGCTACAGTGAACATTAGTGGTCTGTAACTGTTACTGACTTGTGGTTTGTGTTACAGGATGAGGAGGAGGACGTGTACAAGCGAGATTTCAGCGCGCCCACCCTGGAGGATCATTTCAACAAAACCATCTTACCCAAAGTCATGCAGGTCAGCTGCTTGTCCTTTTCCTTGTATTTCACACAATACTGAACTAAAGGCAACATATGCTGACACTTGGGCCCTGTTTCAGAAAGCAGGTTTAGTGAACACTCTGACTTAGTTGACTCAGAGTTAGAGGAAACTCTGTTTTTTTTTTTTTTTTATTAATACTCACGTATTGTGATGATCAACAATCAGAGCTCACGTTTTTATGCAGCTGCTACAGAATCGATTTTTTTCTTTTTTGAAATATATGCTCATATTCGGTGTCCACATTCATAAATGTGTCTAACTCCACCGGTGAGAAGTAAGAGGGGCGAGGCTTTTTTTTTCGCTTGTTGTCATGGTAAATCATGTTATCTTTGTTCCATTGATGGGGGCTTTTCATCTCCTCGAGCTTAACTCAGGGTCAAGCTAACTGACAGTCCATTGTGTCAGTGTTGAGTGAACTAACTGTTATCCCCTGTTCTGAAACCCAAAACTCTGAGTTTGACAGTTCAGGGTCAAGTTTTAACTCAGAGTTTGTTAACCCTGCTTTCTGAAACATGACAGAACTTTGCCTTGGACTTGATAATATTTGTGTAACAAAACCTACTTGTGATCAATCACACACTTGTAACTTTAAGCTCTAGATCTAAATTTGTCAAAATATTTTTAAAAAGTTCTTACGTTTGCCGCTAAACAGTTTCTATATTAAAGGAGAATTGCCGTTTTTTTACAACCTGGACCTTATCTCTGGCATAAAATACGGTCGTTTACTCACCCATATAACTTTGGTGTCATTAGGAGTCCTTTAGACGATATTTAGATCCATTTGAGAGTAGGTCTGTAGATTGACCTACTAACCTCTGAACTGGATGATGTCATCTCCGAGTATCATGCGCAGCTGCAGCACGGCTCATTCACTATGTGACGGTCGGGAAAAATTACTACTACTACTGCACAAAACTAGCAGTAGCAAATTCCAGGTAAACAAGCAGGTAACAGGCAACTCCAGACTCAAAGGGGAATAGCACTAGTGAATCGTAACAAAATACTGGCAGATAATGCCTTATTTAGAGGCTGCATTCTCGGTGCCCCGATCACTCCCATTATATGGATATACGCGGCTCTCGAACTACCTAATTATTGTCAGAAGGACTTCTAATGACACCAAAGTTTTATGGGTGAGTAAATGACCCTATTTTATGACAGAAATAAGGTCCAGGTTGTAAAAAATGGCACTTCTCCTTTAACGTGCTGTGAGATGAATTAACCCTTTTACAATATAAGAGTTTTATTCAGGCAAAACATGTTATAGTTATGTATATGTAAACTATAAAACTGCTATTTTACATGTAACAAATAATTAATAGATAATTTAATCGGTGTGGTGTCACTTTCCCCATCTCATCATCCACCTTTTTAATCTTACTCAGGACAATTTAATCTGTTGGATGCTACATTGTTCAGTTTTTTGATTTGACCCGTTTGTGGTTTGTTTTTGCCTCTAAGGTCAAAAACTTTGGTCGGTCTGGGCGCACCAAATACACCCACCTGGTGGACCAGGACACCACATCATTTGACTC